>VYZT01038393.1:19034-26534 GCA_013400735.1 Pomatostomus ruficeps | reverse complement strand
ATGACCATTTAGAGCATTGTAATTTCTGCAGCCATGCTTTACGGTTGTCATTGTATGTCAAAATGTTACCTAAGATGCCTTTTAAAGTTCACAGAAGTCCCTTTAATCATAAGGATACTGAATGTTTTGGGTTCTACTCTGCTGTTTTCCGTCATGAACTGTGTTTGCACTTCTTCCAGTTGAAATTTTATCTGTATTTTTCTCTGTTAGAGTTCTTGTTGGAATTTCTGTCACCTCAATATATTTTACTCTAAAATATTTTATTTAGGAGATATATATATATGTGTATGTATGTTTGCTATATTTTATATAGCAAATGTGGTGGTTTTCAGCATTACTCTTTCTGATATTAAAAAAATTGTATAAAAGTGTGTTTATATCATTCTGCACAAAAACCTGCATCTGTTACTGTGATTGAGAGCTCGTAGTTCCTCATGTTGTGGGATTTGATGACTAATACTGCTCCATGATACAGCAGTCTGTCGCGAGCTGTTACCAAGATAAATTTCATAAAAGAGAGGAAAAAAATCTTTAGGGAGCCTATTTTGTCATCTTTCAAATATTAAGTCTTATTGTAATGTTCATTTCCAAGTGACATTTCCACACAGATTACATTCATAAAAATTAACAGCTTAACAGCTTTTTTTTTTAAATTGGGACCGTGCATGTGTTCTTTCTAGTAGATGTGTAAAAATAACTTCAGTGTCTGGTGTTAGGATGAGTGCATTGCAAGTAGACATAATATAAACTGTAAGAGACTTAAGTTTTTTCTCGAAGTTCAGCTGATCTGTCTCCAAAATTGGCATGTAGCTTTCTTGAGAGAGTACCGGGAAGTGTTTCACTCTGGTGAGATGTTGCATTTTGATGTGTTTCGTGTACTGTTGTAGGAGAGATCTGCAGTTTGTGTTCGGTAGCAAAACATTTCTCATTTTAGCTACAGAAGTCTGTAAAGCAGCAAGCCCTTGTGTTGGTGCTTTGATGGAGGTGGAGTATTCCTGGTGATAGTTAATCTCCAGGATAAGAGGAAGCTCCTAAAGGTGTTTCACTTGGCTTCTTACAGTCGGTGGTTTTTCCCAGGCTCGCATAATCATAATTTTTCAAGAGAGGTGAGCTAATACTTTGTCCCATGCAGTTTGCAGACAGCTCACAGGGTGTTAGATGTGCTTTCTTTCCTTTCTTTCTTCCTGAGCAGAGATTGAGAGCTCCCTCTTCAGCCTGTCTGCACCTTCATTCAGCAAGACTTAGAAGCTGGATAATTAGGAAAGGTGGGCAGTGGGAGAAGTGGAGGAGAGGCGTGTTTTTTTTAGCTACACTGAGGTCAAGAAATGCATCGGTCTGGACTACTTTTATAGGTTTAGACACAGGATTTCTTCTAGGCAAACAGTGCTTTCTGGAAACTGCATATGGCTGCTAGTAACAAGAGATTCTGAGAAATACAGTAACTCACCTGTGCTAGAGCTGGTTACCTGTTATTTCATATGGATAAAATTTCATACTAATAAAAACTATAACTCTCTACATAAACACTATATAATATATTAATAGTGGGTTTTTTTTCCCTGCCGTCCTAATACATCTGACAGTTTATATTCATAAAGTTGAGGACAAGGATTTCCTGACCTTTTACTTTGTAGCTGATTAGCCCATGTTTTGTTTCAGGTGTGCAGGTATACACATGACAGCTCTGGAGCAGAGTTTTGGGCAGAATATCCTTGTCAGAGGTGTTGTGTGCATGACTGGCATAGAGAAAAATGTCTGGAAGGGAGAATTTTAAAGGCTAATCTGCTGAAAGGCCTGCTAATTTGCAAAAAAAAACCCCCATTTATACAAAGTAAAATGGAAGATGTTTATATGCTAATACGTCAGATACTGTGAACTTCAATACTGCATGTTGACCTCTATTTTAACACAGTGTAAGGTAGTGCAAAAACAGAGAATTGAAAGTACTTCCCATAGTACTGATTGTATTTGGGTGCTGTCTCTTCGAGTGCTTTCTTGAGTTCAAATATGAATTTGTGACCAAAAGTGTTGATTTTTAGAATTACTGTAACAATTGCAGAAAAGCTACCCACAGTAGAAAATATGAAAATAATTGACGTTTTTCTTAAAAAAAACCCAACAAAAAAGCCCCAAAAACGAATGACAACAAAGAAACCCTAAAACACAAGAGAAAAAAGACCAGACAAGACCCCAGAGATTTAGGCTAGATTAAGTTTAATGCATGGGAAGAGGGGAGTTATCCTGTAGAATTAGTTTTTATATATTGGGGCTACACTGTGTTGGGCCTTAAATGTATTCATGTGTGTCAGTTGTTCCATACATACCCTTATTTTAATTGATATATTCAGAAAAACGTTCTGGCTTCATCTCTAATGCGGTAATTATATTCTGTTATCTTCTGGCATATTCTTCTTGCTATCTGACAATAGTCACTTGATACAATCTGTTGCCCTGTTGTCTTAATGCTATTCTCTAGGCAAAAATAGACATTTTGACAGGTAGGAACAGGTGGATGTAACTTGGATTTTTTTTATAGCTGTAACACTAGATTAATCATTTTTATTTTCTTCCTCATTATTCTGCATTTGGCTCTGTTTACTATATGCTTACTTCAAAACCAGAGTGTTTATGTTCTTTGTGAGTCCTCAGATGTCATTTTGTAAATTTTTTTGTTCTTCAGATGCTTTCAGGTTTAAAAAAAGTCTTGTCTAAGTGGAGCCATTTTTTGTATCTTTCAGACCCTACGGGTTTGTTTGTGCTTAGAGCACAAAAGCCCTGGAATTAGTAGCAGTTTGGGATTAAGTGATGCACAAGAGTTGATTCACAAGGTAACTACAATTGACCTACTGCAGGAGAGTGAACTGCAGGATAATGAAGTTTCTCATCTCACAGGAGGGGTTTTATCAGGAAGCAGCTAATGCTCACCACCAAAAACTGACCTGTTAATGTTCCGAGGCTTCTGTGTGTTGCTTAAGAACAAAGGAGCATCAGAAATACGGACCTTTGGTGGTTTTTAAAGTGAAAGCAGTTTATTAGAACAGGCATTCAGAAGTCTTGCATTACAATAAAATAAAATCAGAATTAGTCAGACAAAAATAAATGCTGGCAGACTGTCATTTTGCTTTATGTAAACAAGAGTTGTCTTAATAAAAGCTGCTCAAGTGAAGCCATTAGGTGAAAGGAGATGCTTTGTATCAAAAAATGCAAAACACATGCCAAACAGAAAACTCAGTTTGATTGTTCTTTTATTACGTGTGAATAGGTTGTCTGCTCTGTAGAAACAGACTTGGTAAATGCTTTGTTTTGCCAAAGACTAAAGTGAGCACTTAAGTAGGGCAAGATAATTGCAGAGGCTGAAAAGTTTCTTTATAGCCATGTTCCTTGGTGCAAGTGTTGAGGAAATATTTAACAGAGCCCCATTCTGTTCGTGGGGTGAAATGAGGTTGTTAAGGAGGCTGAGAAAGGGTCAGACGTAGGGTGCTGGCACAGCAATTGATACTTGCACAAGGAGCTTCCCTTGAAGGGCCAGACAATGTCACTGAAAAGCCACAAGGAGCTGAGAAATGCAGGAGCTGAGCTATTGACTCACATATGCAAATCTCATTAGGAGGCTGTTCTGGAGAACAGGAGGGTGGCAATGTGCTCATCTTGTTAAACCTCTGTTGGAGTGTAGGGGTGAAAGGGAATTGAGGAGGTGATTCTGGGAAGTGTAAGTTTGATTTGGTTAGTCTTCCCTACCAGTAAAACTGGTTGCAGCAGTAAATTTTAAAGTGGTTATAAACCAACTAAATTATGTTTGGTAAACTGTTTACATAGTAGAGTAAATTTCTTTAAGCTTCTGTGCAAATTAACAGATAAAAGAGTGTACTATTAAATTAATTATCCTTCCTGAGACTCCTAGAGAAAATCTCCTGTTAAGGTCATTTAAAGAAAAACAACAACAAAACAACAAAAAACCAACACATTCCCAAGCAATTTTTGAGCATAAGTGAAAACCGTGTAATTAAAAGAAGAAAATATGCTAAGAATAAACTGGAAAAGCCGATTGTTAAAGCATGGGGGGGAAAAAAGACGAGTGTGCTGCTTGGTCTGGTTGTGTATCAGGTTTCCTTAAAGAGACTGTTATCAAAAGCTCTTTTCTGTGCTCTTAGAAATGTAAGTATCTTTTCCCTGTGAGCAATCTTTCTGAAAGGAGAATTAATGAAACATTATCACAAGACTTGAGATTTAACACTCGAGCTGTTTATTTCTACTGAAGTGAAACCAGCTGATTTCTCACTCAGTGTTTCAACTGGTGCATCTAATTAACATGCCAGAGTAGGGATAAAAACCCAGTATCTATCTCAGTTAAGAGAGTCTTTGAGTTGTCCTTTCTAAAACTGATCTGGAATCCGGTCCTTCCTTTAAGTAGTGTAGAGAAGTTCCCGAGTTGACTTGGTTTTTTTCTCATTAAGAAAAGTAAGAAATATCTTGGTTATTATCCTTTTTCCTCATTATTTAGTAATATTTGTTCACAGCCTTGAAAGAACAGGCAAAGGTCCAAAGAAAAGTTAGAGGTCAGAGGTCCTCAGACAGTTCTGAAGAGCCCAGCTGGGTAACTGGGCAGCTTGGTGACAGCTGGAAGTTGTCCTTGTCATTTTTGTGGTGATACATAGAAAGACTCATTTGAAAACTCTGAAGCATTTCTGAACTTGAAAGCTTTACCAGTTTGGCATAATTGGGGAAAGCAAATGAGCGGCGTAGGTTTGACTGTAATGCGTATTAAAAGGGGCTAATAAGGCCTTTTTATAGTTCTTTTTGCTTGGTGTTCAAAGAGGGAAAGTACAGAGCAATCCATTGAGAAAAGAAAGTGACAGGAGACCAGGGGAGACCAGCTGCCTCTCAAGGGGCCGTGTAAAATGGTAAAAATACAGGACAGCAAACAGGAATTTTTTCATGGGAAGGGTGATTAGACACATTGGAATGGGCTGCCCGGGGAGGTGGTGGAGTCACCATCCCTGGAGGTGTTCAAGGAACAAGTGGAGGTGGCGCTGGGTGCCATGGTCAAGTGCTAGGGTGGTATTTGGTCCCGGCTTGGACTCAGGGATCCCAGAGGTCTTTTCCAACGTCAGTTATCTGTTGATTCTGTGAAGGTGGCCTGGGCTGAACAGTGTGGAAAAGGGTCTGACAAATGGCCAGCATTTACACAAGTGCAGTAAATCCATTTCCTGAGGAGCAGTGGGAAGGGCAGTGCAGAGGCTGAAGTGGACAGACCTCTCCTTGCTCAGAGGGCTTTGTTGGAGCCTGGGGCAGAGGAAGTTTGCTCTGTTCTTACTGAAGGTGCTGCTCCCTGAGCCTGGTCTGGGAAGTCAGTGAATCACTAGTTTGAGAGCTCCATGGTCCACAGGAAAGAGCCTAAATCTGTTTGAGGGGAAGTACTTTGTGGAGGAAGGACCTGGATTAAATTTGTCTTTTGTTCTTAAAAACAACAAAAGCAATTACTGTTTAATTGGGAATTTTATTTACAAGCAAAGGATTTTTTTGGCTTCAAGACAGAATTGCTCAGTTGTTCTGAAGGCACATTATGTCTGGCAAGTGAACTTCACCATAGCAAAAGTTTTAAGAATAAAATTTGAAATACTGTGATTTCACAAGGTAAACACTGCTTAGAATAAGAGATTCTATTTTGTTCAAAAGGCAAATTCAGAAATCTGCAGATGGGAAGCAGAATTATCTGGGAGAAAAAAAAAAAACCCAGGAAAATTTACAGTTCAGAGGGAAAGACAAGTGTATGAAGAAGTTTGGTGCCACTTGTTACAATGCTTTTCTTACGTAAGTCAATGATGTGATTCTATTTGTCTTACAGCCTAAGAGCAAGGTGATTAGCAAATGAAATAGAGAGGAAAGATGTAAAAGTCATTAAGAAAAGAAAAAAAGGAACATTGCTTCTTACATAACATGTAATTAACCTATGAAATTCACTGCCAACCTGTACTATTGAGGTCAAAACCAGAACAGAATTCAAAAATAATTAGAAATATATTTGCATAATGAGAAAATCCACAGTTCTATTGTAGGATTTTCTGTAGGTTTCATGAAGGATCTCTGGGAGTATTGCCAGCCAGTACCTGGTTGTGAAAGGCTGGGGTAGAGAATTGCGTGATAAACAGGTTGTGTAATTATCTGGCATTACTTGCATTTAAGGGTAATGTAAGCTTGACTTGACTTCTTTATATTCCCTTCGAGAGCTCCTCTCTTCATCCCCTGGCTACAGAAGGAGACTGGGGAAGGGAGCCTCAGGGAGTAACCACCTCCTTCCCGGGATGCTGGGGATTGACAGGCGTTTTTCTGTGGTTTTGTAATAACTCACAATGAGAAAGCAACCGATTGTATCTGCTAATTGGGAAGGGTGGGTGTTCCTGGTTTGAATCAGGGCTGCGTCAAGTGAGCGCTGTGCTTCAACCGATTCCTTCTGCAGGCACGTTTCGAAAATGTCTTGTTCCTTCCTCCTTGTAGATTAATTCTGATAGAATCGAGATAGAGTATCAAATAAATCCACAGTTCCTTGTATTCATTTTAAATGTGGTTTTTATTGGAGGAAGAGAGGGTATTAATTTTGTTCGTCGAAATAACTATAATCTCTTGAGCAGTAAAACCTTGTTAATTCTCATACAGCTAATCCTCAAATAATAATTCACTTGGACTGACTTCACAACAAAAACAACTGCTTAAGCACAAATGCTTGTAGCTTACTCTGTTTTGACCTGTAAATTGTACCTAAAATCCAAATGTGTAGATACTGGAAGTTGTTTAGGGACTTTTCATTATCAAAAAATCATCATCTCCTAAGTAGAAACAAAAAGGCCAAATATTTATAAAAGTATTGAAGCTAAGAGTTCTAGAAAACACAGAAATTGTGTTTGGAAGAGGAAAAACCTGTAGACAAAAATGAAAAAGAAGAATCAAAAATAATGTCTGCACAAAAGTGTCAGCCTGGTCAATAGAGGCAAGAGTGTTCAGTAAATATTTTTGTTCTGTGCTTGGGAAAAATGCAGATAAAATGTTCACATCATGGGATGTACTCTCTTTTCAAGGAAAAGGTTAAACAGCAGTTATACTTAAATTTGGCATTTTTAAGTCAGAGGCCCAGATAACATACATCCGTGAACTCTGAAAGAGCGAGCCAGGGAACTGTTTATAATTCATATAGATTTTTTTATAATAGTTCTTGGAAAACAGGAAAACTTCCAGAGGACTTGAAGAGCACATTTCCTGAGAAACAGACATAATTCTCTCAGTCTGACATAAGGCTTGAGTGAAATAACAAAAATATTGAGGTGATTAATTTAATAAATGTAAGGAATGATAATTAATGATGATTCTTGGTTCTTGGAAAATAAGTTTTATCCTGTTAACCTTCCATATTTTTGAGGTAGAGTTTTTATTATAAAATAGAGTTAAAGTTGGTATAGCTGTGTAACCAGGTCGTTTTAAACCTGCATTTTTTATTTTTTTTTAATT
>VYZT01038393.1:0-18984 GCA_013400735.1 Pomatostomus ruficeps | reverse complement strand
TTTTTTTTTTTTTTTGGGTCAGGTGGGATGATGCAGAGTCAGTCCCAGTACCTAAAAAGTGTCTGGTAACTGCCTTGTAAGTTTTCTCTGGGTACTGTTGTGAAACAAACTGTGTCACACCTGGGCTTCTGGTCAGCTCTGTATTTAGGTACAGCCAGAGGGGAAGTTCTTGTCTAAGACTGAAGGCTGTAAACTGTCTTCTGGAAGCTGTGGGAATATATCCTAGTCAGCAGTAAAATAGAATTAAAAGCAGTGTTCTACTGAATGTGATGATCGCTTGTTCAGGGGAACCCGTGACACATGAAATAATTGCAGTCAACCAGGGATAGGACAAGACGACATAGTCTTAAGGTGCACCAGGGCAGGTTTAGGTTGGACATCTGGAGGAATTTTTTACAGAAATGGTGATGAGACGTTGGAAGGGGCTGCCCAGGGAGGTGGTGGAGTCACTGTCCCTGGAGGTGTTTAAGGAAAGGCTGGACGTGGCACTCAGTGCCATGGTCTGGGTGACACAGTGGTGGTTGGTCATGGGTTGGATTCAGTGATCTCAGAGGCCTTTTACAACCCAGTTGACTCAGTGATTTTGTGGCCTTGAGGCAGCAGTTTCATCCGCAGTGGTTGATGTTCTCCTAAGCACGGAGTTGAGGTGTGTTCTCAGGGTGAAGCGCTTCCAGGAGTTGCTGCTGCTTTCACCCTCAGAGTGATTTGCCGTGGACTGAGCGCTGCAGCTGTGGCTCAGGACAGGCTGCACATCACTGTGCACCCCTGTCCTTGCCCCCTGAGCCTGACAGCTGCTCCTGCCTTCTCTTCCCGCTCTCTGGGAAGGAGGGGTGTTGTCCTTGCACAGTCCATGACAAGCCAGTTTCCTCTGGAAGCCAGTTCAAATGAACGAAGCTTCTCCTTCTCTTCATACCTTCATCCCAATGCTGTAGGTGACTGGGTATCCAGTTTTTTGGGGGGGCATAAATCAGGCTTTGTTTGTCTTGAGCAGTGCATTTGTTGCCCCTTTCACCCACTATGAAACCCTCTCACAAAAACTGAATTCTTGAAACCAAGATATGTGGGATTTTCAGCACAGTTGCTGTAGTCAAAACAGGTTTTTCACTTTTCTTGCACTGGCTGTAGTTCTGTATTTCCAGAAGTGGAGAGGCTGGCAATGGATACTCACTGTGGTAGCAAATATTTTTAGTACTTCTGTAGTGTTTTTTGTAATTTCTATTACTCTGTTTGGCACACTAACAATTACAGAATTATTCTTTAATAGCTCTCTTGCCTTGTTATTAATAGTAATATACTCTGATTCATAGTTAAAAAAAAGATGATAGGAAAAAAATGATGATAGAGTGAAGCTGGTCTGTTAAAGACAACTTTAAATATTCTGCCCATCTGTTTCCTGTGCCACTTAAATTATGAATGTTTTGCTATCTCAGCTTTGCTTTTCTTTGTCCTTTTTCCTCTCCTAAAATTTCCCCGTAGAGTTTTAGTAGCTTAATAGGAAATTATAGCATGCAATTGGTAATATCAGCTTCAAGTGCTGGGTTTATGAGATACCTTTGTTCATCTGATCTTTTCCTTTGTACTCTCTGTTTCTTTCCATTTCTCCTCCCTTTGCAGACCTGTCGTTTCTCTAAGTGTGCAGAAGTTTCTCCTCTGCATTGACACCCTTCCCTGAAACCCCCATGTGCTCTGCCTTTACTGAGCTTTCACTGTGATTACCTTGCTGTCACTGTTTATCAATGCAAACTGAATTTTGTCAAAGTTCTCTCTTATTTTTAATACCACGCATTTGTTTTTCTTGGTTTTATTTCTCAGTTTGGTAATGCAGAGTTTATTGTAATGTCTGATACGTGCTGTTGAGATTCTAGTTTCACTTTGCATAAATGGTCTGAATCTCAAGTTCATGCAGCTGTGGTCAATACATTTCTGTGTGGTGAGGATTTTAAATTGCCATGTTATTTTTGGATACTTTTTTGTTTGCTTTGTTGGGGGTTTTTTGTGTATATGGAGACAATGAAGTCTTTGCAATAACTACACCAGACATTAAGCACTGGCCAGTGATTTTTCTGCCAAGTTGGGTGATGACTAATCAAAGCTTCTGCATCACTCTTTCGCTTCCTTGGAAGTAAAATTCTGGCTTTGGACTCACCTAGCACAAGGAATGAGCTGTTTGGTGCTTTGACAGAGTTGCTTTGGGGTGTGTGAGCTGTGGGCTTGTTTTCCTTGAAGTGTTTGTCATGTCAGTCTGTCTGATCTGATCTCAAGCCCTGAGTCCATCTTGTGGGTTGTGGTGGCTTGGTTTGAAGCAGTGATCTCATGAGCCAGTATCTGCCTGCACCACGTTTCCCAGTTTTAAAAACAAGCTCTCTTGCTGGGAGTTTCATCTGATGTTAAGTCAGCTGTGTTTTTTGCTGAAGACTGTTGTTATCAAAAAAACCTTTTAGTAACCCGTGAATTTTACAAAGATATATGACTAAATTATACATTAGAAACATCCTGTTTTGTGGGATGTAACAGTGAATCAAGTGAGCTTGAGAGAAGGATTTGAATAGTGTTTAGCTGGAAGAATTCTGAAGTAGTTGAGTAATTTTAAACATGAATGTAAGGGATGGTTTTCTCAGTACTCTCCCAGCGATGGTGACTGGGTATTGACTACAGGCTAAGCTCAGAATAGAGATTTTTCAGGTCATCCATTGGAGGACCAGTGGGTCCTGCACACCTGGAGATCTCCAGGGAGAGGCTGCAAATACAGGCAGAGAGGTTCTCCCTGGGGTCACACACAGGGGCATTGACACAGCAGCTCACTAGGGGTAGGACCCTTCCCTCCTTGCTCCAAAAAATGGATTATGCAGCAGTGGCTCCTTCTGCTCCTTCTGCATCAAGTCAGGGAGGGGTAGGTGTGGTTCAGTTCAGTGTCTGTGCTGTAGCTCTAGCTGGGTTTTGTGACTCAGCAGTTTCGTGGCTGAGACATTGTCATTTTCTGATGTCTGCTCTGCTGCCTCAGCTCCTGTGGAATGATCATCCACCTGCTAAGGTTCTTCTCCGTTTCCAGTTGAAACCTTCTTTTCCTGTTAAATTTTGTCAAATGTGTCATGCTTGCTTTTCTTTAAAATGGCTGTAGTTTTAACTAATAGTGGTGATGTTGCAGATTCAGCAGGCAAAGTGGGAATGAGCTTGAATAATATTAAATTATACGCAGAAAATTCTTGATTAAAACATACGAGCTTCATTTGCATCTTAAATTACGGTTTCTCCTTATACAACATTATTTTGCATAAGAGATTACACTGATATGCATTTATTTTATTTGTCAAGTATTGACAGAGACAGCTCTTGTTTCCTTTTAGGAATCTGGGTAAAAATGGCTTATCTAACAGTAGTATTCTATTGGATAAATGCCCACCTCCACGACCACCGCCTCCACCGTACCCTCCCTTGCCAAAGGACAAGCTGAATCCACCTACACCTAGTATTTATGTAAGTAAATCTAGTGGCAGAAGTACATTGCTGCCTGTCTTTTGTAATTGTTTGGATATCTGAATTGCATAATGTAATTATTTTAAAGATGCACCGTTTGTCGCTGAATTCTAATTACGGTGCTCTCCAAACTGGTATATAAGCAGGAGAAACGCTAACCTTAAAGAAAATTTTGAGGCATAGTTTGACTCTTAAAGTACTTGTAAATTAAGAATTCCAGTAAACCAGAGGAAAAATACTTCCTATTTTTTATTTTTAATACTCAAAATGTTGGCAGAATAAGCAAAGCAGTTCATTAGATACAATGCACAGTATTTCAAAAATGTATGTACAATTTTTTGCAAGTCACAGCTTATGTATAAATGAGCAAGTAGTTAAACCAAACCCTCATAACAGTCTGTGTCAAAACATAGTGAAGAAAAATGAATAAAAGTTGAGGTGACGTTAAGAACAAAATGTCACCAGGAAAAGGCAGGGTTTAGCCAAGTAGTATTTTCTTATGCAAACATTGAAACTTCTCTTCTGAAAATAAAGTTTCATAATAGCTTTATTGAGCTGACTTCCTTAGCAATAAAAGAATAAATTACAGGATATCCACTTCCTTAATAGCAGAAGAATAAATCACAGTGTGTCCAGTGTGAAAAGCTCAAGCTGGCTTTGGCCACCTCTCTTTGGGCACCAGGAGAGGCTGGGATGTATCCTATCCAAGGATGCAGGCTGGGCTGGGCAGGGCTGGGCTGGGTGCAGTGGTGCTTCCAGCTGCTCTCCAGGCACTGCAGCTGAACTCCTGTGCCGTCAGGAAAGTCCATCCCAGCTTTGCTGAGCCCTCGCAGAGCTGCAGAGTGATCGTGCTGCCCCAGGCTGTGTGCATGTGCCACTGCTTGGGAGCTCCGTGTTGTGTGTTGGTTATTGCTGGGAATGTTTTCAGCATTCTCAAGGATTCATAGCAATTAAAAAAAAAAATCAGGAGGGAGACGATAACATAAAATTGAGGTTACAGGTGCAGAGAAGCATAAAAAAATCAAATCAACCTTTCTGGTCAACATGAGATATACCATGAGAGTAGTCTTTTAATTATACTGTTTCTTGTATACATTATCTGTAAAATTAGCTCTTTTTTACTTCTGAAAAGAAACTATATTGCTCTTCAGAGAATTCTGTAGATTTAGGGAATGTACAAGGCTGCTGTCAGATAAAGAAATTAAGTTCAGGAAACCTGAGTTGCAAAGCTGAAGCAACCTGGGAATAATTCATGCCAAGAAATAAATTACAGTAACAAATTAATTTCAGGAGTGAACCCAGCATTTACCATAGAAAGAATTGTATGGTGTAGCTGTTCATTCCCCACAGTGCAGGGAAATGGAAAAAATTCCTGCTTTCTTTCTGTTATTTCCCTTTTTTTTATTATTCTTTCTTATTTTACAAATAAGGAATCTAGATTGATCTGACATCTAATATTCCATTATAATTTTGCAGTTGGAAAATAAACGAGATGCTTTCTTTCCACCTTTACATCAATTTTGTACAAATCCAAACAACCCTGTTACTGTAATACGTGGCCTTGCTGGAGCGCTTAAATTAGGTAAATTTGCCTTTTTTTTTTCTTTTTTACTTTGGGGAAAAATGTATGTTTTTTAAAGAGAAGTCTCTCAGTTCTTAGAAGTGGATGTTTTATTTCTGTAATACTGTGTTGCCTGTATATTCCAAGTCATTAGGGTAATTTGTCATTCCTCAGTTTGCTGTTGTTTCTGATCTTGGTCCTGTCAAAAAAAACCCCACCACAAACACAGCAGATTTTGTGGAGCACAGAGGGGAGCTGAGCTGTGGATATGGAAGTTTACAGCTAGACATTTTCCTATAAAAACTGGCTGCATGTCTTTGTGTTTAGATCCAATGATCTGTAATTTGACTGTGCAACATTTTCAAGTCTGTAGATAGATAAACCATCACTGCTGGTAGGAAACGTGTTACAGGATGGAAGTGTGTTCATAAAACTCTGCTCTGAAAAATGCTTTCTTGGTAATAGATTTGAACATTGTTTGCAGATTTGTTTACCCAAGGCACTTAAAATGTTTCTTGTAAATCGTCCATAGCTGCCAAGTTTTCTCTAATTTTCTGCTGGATGTACGGAGAAAAGTTTTTTGGGTGTCAATAATTAACATTCCAGTGGGCAATGTTGTGAAGACTAAGGGGTAAAAATTATTTTAGAGTAAACCTTTCAATAACTTCAGGCATTTTCCTGACATTTTTTTATTCTATTTTAACCTTCCTTTATTAATTTTATTGCTGTTAATTAGATCTAGGACTCTTCTCTACTAAGACATTGGTAGAAGCGAATAATGAACACATAGTGGAAGTAAGGACACAGCTACTGCAGCCAGCAGATGAGAACTGGGACCCCACTGGAACAAAGAAAATCTGGCGGTGTGAAAGCAGTAGATCTCACACAACAATTGCTAAATATGCACAGTACCAGGCCTCCTCATTCCAGGAGTCTTTAAGGGTAAGTTAATTGCTACTATTGGAGTTATAATTCACAGGCTGCATACTGGCTCTGGAGCCAATTAATAATGGCTGTTGGAAAAAGAGATGTTTCCATTAGCATGAAGAGCACAGGTACCTTTTCAAAATCTGTTTTGAATAGAGGGTCAAATAGTATATTGTTCTTCCCAAATGCTTAGTGTAAACTTAAGTTTAATAATGTAGAACTCATGGCCGTTACGTACTCTAAAAGTTTATTAGTTTAAGCATTTATATTATAATACCAAAATTCATATTAAAACATTTGGAACTCGAGGCTCTTTAAAATTTGGTTTGCTTTTAATTTCACACATTCTGAAATCAGATTTCTTACTCTTCATACTGTCCTGAATTAATTTGGATGTGGCATATTAGAAGTTTACTCTAATACTTGTCTTTTGTTTGGTTCCAAACATAACAGTTCATATTTAGTTAAGAAGTTTTTAGACTTATGTGGCAGAGTGAAGTATTAGAAGTGATATTTCCCCTTCCTGCCTTGGCAGGGGGGTTGGACTCCATGATCTCCAGAGGTCCCTTCCAAACCTGACTATTCTGTTACTCTGGGATTCTGTGAAATGTGGTTTTTTCGGTATTACTTTTTAATATTTTTTACTGAAGTAGTGAGCACATTCTTGAAAGTGGCTGTGGGCACTCCTTGGAGGCTTATGTTACCTGGTGTTGCAAAAAGATTGGGGTATGGTAGAACTAAGAGAAGAAGATAATTTTGACCAGTTGTTTGTTAGAAAATAGAGAAAATGTCAGTGTGGGGAATTGACTATTGCAGTTTTCACTGTCCTTACACAGAAGAAGGATTGATTTCAAGTAGACAAGGAAAGAGAAATTCTAAATTTAAATTTTGTGCATTAGAGGAAAGGATTAGCAATGAAGAAATTAATTGTTAGTTGAAGAGAACAGAAGGGAATGCAGTTGTAAGGCTTTGAACTGGTAGAGGATGAAGAAAAGAAACAGAAATACCCCTGGGAAGTGGGGGGCACAGAAATCTCCTAGAACCTGGGATTTTTCTTCCTCTGCAGTAGTAACAAATTTCAGTGGGATATTGGCTGAAGTTTTCTGATACCCCTTGAGGAGTGGCACCAGTGTTGTGTTCCTGTTTGTCATTCCAGAGGGGCTGGAGAACACGAAATCACTGGAATTACATCTGTGTCTATCTGTATAAAGCTATCTGTATGTCTGTGTTTAAAAATGTACATAATCAATCAGGTACCACTGAAAGCCTCCGCTTTGGATCTGCACCACCATGTGTCCTGCAGGGTTTTCTGATTTTTTTTTCCTCACTGCCACAAACTGGTGCTAAAAATGCAGTATATAAAATAACCTTTAAGAGTGATGATTTTCATTTTTCTCTTGGAAATTAGAAAGACACTGTACATGTGTCCTTTGCCTAACACTGCTCTGACCTGTCCTTAGGTGACTTTTCAGTGTTTAAATGAAAGCTTTATTTCTGCTTTCTATAGCCACCGTTCTCTTGGCTTGCCCTAAGTGATCTTTTTTCTTTATTCCTCTAACAGCTATTACATTGCTTTTCTAATATGTCTTGCAGCATTTGATAAATCCATCATCACTAGGTTCCTTTTTGTTTCTCTTTGTCCTTCATTCAAAGGATGAATAAGACTTTCTCAGGTACACAGGGCACTTTGAGATTTAACAACAATCCTATTCAAAGCCAGAGATCTTTGGATAGAATCCAGACAGTTCCTTCTTCCTTTTTGTCTCTTTCTTTTTCCTTCTATGTCCCCATACTTGCCAGAATAGAAGTCTTTAGAATAGAGTTTTGAGCAGAGTCTGCTAAAAAGATCAAATTGCATCATTTAATATTGGCTGGATTTTTTCCACGAGTCATGGTCTCAGCTACTGCTAGTGCTAAAATAGCCTATGGCTATGAAAAATTCAGAAGACTTTATAGAATGGATTTTATTACATTAGTTTTATAAATATTAGTCATCCTAGTTTCCTGTCAGGATACCTGCTTGACTTTGAAGGGAAGCTGTTCTTATCTGCAAAAGTTAAAAGTATTCCTTCATGTTGGATTCCAGGTCACCCTCACAATGGAGCAAACCAATGTACTCATTTCCAGCCAATGCAGGCCAGCGAAATATTTACAGGGTAGACATTTTCTGTTGTCCTGGCCTGAGTGTCAGGGAATCTGCAGCGTGAAGAATTGTTTTTCAGTGCATTCTGACTAACTTTCTTTATTTTCTTCACCATGAAGAAATGTTGACATAAAATCTTAGACATGGATATTTCAAAGATTGTGTCAGTATCTTGAAACAAATGTGCTTATATCCATGTCTGTGTTACCACTTTATACCTATATATTTTATATCTTCTTTTGTGTGTGTGTATATATGTAAAAACATTTCAAAATTGCATTTTATAGGAGGAAAATGAGAAGAAGAGTCACCACAAGGACCACTCAGATAATGAATCCACATCTTCTGATAAGTAAGTGTGTTATAACTCCATTAATGCTGTGCTTGGTTATGTGCTATTTTACATCATTCCCATTTTCACATTTGCCTGATACATTTTTTACATTTGCAGCTCTGGGAGGAGGAGGAGAGGACCTTTTAAAACAATCAAGTTTGGGACCAACATTGACCTGTCAGATGACAAGAAGTAAGTTGATTACAGTTTCTCCTGCTCACAGTGGGATTCCACATGGTGATAATCCTTCTGGAAATCCAGTGTAGGATTCTCAGACGTCAGCCAGTCTGTTGATAAATTCCAGTGGCACACCCCATTTCCACAATGAAATGGTTACCTTTGGTCTTCAAACTGTTGTTACGAGTCCTCCACATGCTAAAACATCTTTTCCAACTTCTCTTTCCAGGATTTTTGTTTTTCCAGAAATAAGTTTAAACATCCATCAGAAACCTTTCTTCTTAGTCCTCCTTCTAATCCATTCCTTATGTTTCATTGTGAGGCTTTAAATTGTTTGCTTACTATTTTATTATTTGTGGCAATACCAAGATTTTAGTCTTTGCATAGAAATTGTAAGATTAAAGGGGTTTTTTTCTTTTTTGTTCATTTGAATTCTTCTTATTCATGGGGTTTTTTTTTCCCTTTCATTCATACTACCATGTTTCCACCTTTTCATAACTCTTACTTCTTTATCCAGTAACAGTGTTCAAAATATGTAGCAAAGACCAGACCAGTGCTTACCTGTGGGTAAGCCATGATACGTCTCAAGAGCCTCAAAAAAAAATTAAACTCTATATCCTTCTGTGAGTAGATGAAGGTAGCTTAGAAAATATTAGAAATACTCTGAAAGCATGTTTTTGTTGTCCAGTAATAATTAGTTGGTTCAATCTCTAGTTATTACAGACTTCCATCAAAGATCCAGCATATCCAGGCAGTCAATCCCACCAGCTGCAGTACAAAAGTTCTGGTTTACTTCAGTCATTAGAGAAGAAGAAAAGTTTATGGTGTTTGGGCAGGAAGGACCACTTGAGGTGGTGACATCTTTTGTGGCAGAGTCACTGGAGGATCAGTGTGTGCTTCTGTGGGTGTGATTAGAGGTTGTTACATTTTAGATATTGATGCCATTTTTTTTTAAAGGAAATTCCATCTGTAGATGGAAACTAGTTACTAATAAACTATTACTCTGAACTAACCATTAGGAGAGAGACTTCAAATGAACCTAAGCATGACTAACCTGAGGCTCCATTAAGGAACTGGATTTTGATAATCAAAATATTTTTTTGTAGCATCCTGGATAGATTCCAGATCTTCTGATCTGTGGTGTCAGCTTTGGCTACAAAATTATGTTTCCCCTCAGCTGGCCTGTCAGATTTGTGAGTGTATTTGGAAATATTTTAAAATTGAAAGAGTGACACAGATATCTATGCTAACAATTTTTTGAAAATGTTTGTTTCCCAAACTCTTCTGAGAGTTTCAGGGATTCACAGTTTGTCAATTTGCTATTTTGCTGCAGGTGGAAGTTGCAACTCCATGAACTGACAAAACTTCCTGCTTTTGTACGTGTGGTATCAGCAGGAAATCTTCTAAGCCATGTTGGTCACACCATCCTGGGCATGAACACAGTGCAGCTGTACATGAAGGTTCCAGGAAGCAGGACACCAGGTGAGTATAATCTGCATGAAAAACCAGGTTCTACTCTGGGGTGTTGGATTTCACTGCACTGCAGATTTCCTGTATCTCACAGCATGCCTAAATGGAATAAATCTACATATTCAGTATTTTTATATTTCTTACTTAACTGAACTCAGCGTGTGCAAAGCACTTACAGTGGAAATTTCTGGATTTCTGCAGTGCTGGGGAATTGCCCTGCTGATCTCCTGCATGCAATGCTGGATTCTTTAGGAGAAAAAGAAAGTTGGATTCATATACATGGACAGTATTTGTATTTTACATACCTTGGAAGTTTTTAGAGGCTTCCCAAGTGGGTCTGGTGCAGTCCTAGAAATCAGTAACTTTCACTTTTTTAGATTTTTACTGTCTGAGAATAGAACTCAACCGCCTGTGATGAATTGTGCTGTGCTGGGGCCCTGGACTGGGACTTGAGGAATCTGGACTAAATTTCAGGGTCTGTTTTTGTCTGAAGTACAACTTCAGAAAATTCCACTGGGGATTATGGCTCAGTTTTCCAGCTGTCAAAAGAAGATAAAATACTGGGCATTTCTACATGGATTTTGAAATCTCTTTCAGAAAGATTTTTGTGCTTCTTGTCTGTTCGGTGCCTGAAGCCACGAGGTTTTGCACCTGACCAGGGCTGTCGGGAGATACCATGAAACACAGAATTTGAGCTTTTGAAGTATTTATTTCTACAGGAAGGGAACTGCTGAAATATTGGCCAGATCCCCAAGACTGGTAGTTCCAACTTTGTTTTCCACAAACTAATAAAAGCAGAATTCTCATGTCACTGGCAGCTTAACTGTGTGAAGCACCTAAATAGTGTTTGAAAGTGTAACCTAAAATATATAAAAATACTTAAACTGTTTTGTAACTTTTTAGTAATTGTATCTTTGCATTTCTTAGCATTGTTTTGATAGAAAGGCCTTTCATAAAGTGTGTTTACTTTTCTCTTAAATTTCAGGTCATCAAGAAAACAACAACTTTTGCTCAGTAAATATTAATATCGGTCCAGGTGACTGTGAATGGTTTGTTGTCCCTGAAAGCTACTGGGGTGTCATGAATGACTTCTGTGAAAAGTAAGCTGGATGTGCTGCTTTTTTCTTACTTTTATCAAATTTTTTGTGCCTTTCTCAGACCTGAGGGGGGAAATTACTGAGGTTTTTCTGAGGGGACGTTATTTTATGGGTTTTCTGTCTAGTCAGAAAAGTCTTTTAAAGTAGATCAAAATGCAAAATCTAGAGTTCACAGAAAACACAGCGTTTGTACAACGTGCAGAAACTTGGATTACTGTGACCAAAAAAAAAAAAGGCAGAATTCTCTTGTCAGAAGCAAATACAGATTCACTGGTATTTTGGCATGTTTTCTTGTTGCATTTAGAGTGAAAGCTTAATTTCCTCAGACCCCAGGAGCCATCTTTGCTTAGACTTCCATGTTTGTAACTCCCTGGAAAAGCCGAGGTACCCTGAGCATTGGGGAACGACTCAGCCAGCTCTGAGATGAGGATTTCTGTGCTGTGCCTTGTGTGGAGTGGTTGCTCTAAAAGCAAACAGAACAGCAGATGTTTGTACATGCACACACACAAAAAAGAGGCAGCATCAGTTGTGTCCCCAAATCATGCCAGCGTTCAAGCAGGAGCCTCTGAGGTTGATTGTGTGGGAGAACGGTTTTGTTACCCAGTTGAAACTGGATTAAGCTCTTGATTTCAGAACTTTCCTAGAGCTCTGCAAATTCATCTCAGTGTCTCTGTATTTTCTCCCCCTCTACTGACAGTTGTTCTTATTTCATCTACCCTTACAAAGATAAGCCATCTCAGAAATGTCATTGCCACCGATGGAGCTGTGATTTCTCTGGCACAACAGGCCTTTCTGCTCGCATGTCACTGTCCTTCTGAGGCTGATAGAAAAACTGAGAGCTTGGTAACCTCACAAAATGCCTCCAGTGCCTCTACAGAGGCACTTAATTGTCTTTGGAAACTGTGCATTGCAAATAATCTCTCATGGTGCAGTATAATATTGGGATAAGGACGGGAGAGGAGTGTGGATTTTGCATAACCATAGTGGAAGAGTTCATAGTTAGGAAATCCATATGGAGGTGTTTCCCATGCTGCTCAGGAGGGTCAGCATTTCCTGGCTGAGAGCACAGAACCATGGATCACAGTTCAGATGTTGCCAAGAGGTTGCTCGTTGTGTGGGCACGCTTCACGTGCGTACACGGACAGTGAGAGTACGTGTTGAGAACAGAAAACATCCTTGGGTGCTGGGGTGCACTGTACAGAGCATCAGTCAGTGATGAAAAAAGCAGCATTAGGCAGCAGTGCCACGCTAGATCCAAGGGTTTGGCTGCCTCAGCATCAGTAAAACACTGGGAAACTGAAGGGAAAATAGATCTTAACTGGAAGCTATAAACTGACTTCACATGGGCAGGTGGCTGGGTAGGTGTTCTAATGTGTTGATGGATATGAAATGTGGAATTACACTCAGGAATTTTATAGGTGACACTTCTCTTCTGGCTGCTCTTTGTGGGTCACTGATTAACTGCAGAAAGCTTTATGGTGATGGTCATTCTTTTACAGGTAATTACTTTGAAGTTTCTGCCACTAACATGTCCATTGGTAAATGCTGAAGACTTTCTCTTTCCTCTTGTTTCAGGAACAATATGAATTTCCTAATGGGATCTTGGTGGCCAAACTTGGAAGATTTGTATGAAGCCAATGTCCCAGTTTATAGATTCATTCAAAGACCAGGGGATTTGGTGTGGATCAATGCTGGCACTGTTCACTGGGTTCAGGCTATTGGCTGGTGCAACAACATCGCGTGGAACGTTGGCCCTCTCACAGGTACGTGTGAGCAGAGCCTGTGCTGAGCTCTGTGCAGGTAATACCATACTGCACATGGCACAGAACCTGCCAGTTCTTACTAATTTGCCATGTTTTACTAGATTAAAAAAACTCAATGTGCTGTATTTTTAAAATATGAAATGTTGAAGCTTTAAATAATTGCACTGTAAGAGGAAGAGAAAGCAGTGAGAATGCAGTGTTGGCATTCATGCTTTGAATGGGCTTGTAAAAGTCAAATGTGTACGTTAATTCATGTGCTGTCTTCTTTTTTCATTTCTTCTCATTCTTCTCATTTCTTAACTACTTCTCCAAAATTTGTTCTACCCAGCAAACTGCACTGTGGCTTTCATGCAAATTTAAGGACTAGTCCTGTAATACTGGTGTGGCAGCGGGTACTTAATAGCTCTTTGCTGAGAGCGTCAGGACATGCAAACCATTGTAAAATTCAGTTCATAAAGGAATATTAGGTTTCTCTACTGGTCAAGAAGTCTTTAGTTTTGAACCATGGTGTTGGAAGGATTTTTATCTGTGAGTGCAGAAGGAAATTCCTCAGCTAAAACAAGAGTCTGTCATGCATTTGAGGAGAATGTACTTCCAAAAAAACTTTGGTTGTCTTAAGTAGTTTAAAGTGTGTCTTTATATGGTGCAATAAAGAGTGTATCTCTAGGATGTGTGATTGACTGATAGACCTCTCATGTTCAGTCACAGTAAATTCGGTAAAAGATTTTTAAAAGAAGGGTGGAGTGAGTAGGCTGCTTAATGAAAAAGTCTGACTCACTTCTTCTCTCAAGAAGAGATTATATACCATCGCAGTGTAAAATCCTGATAAATTGTGAATAAAGCGAGATGGAGTCATTTCAAATCTGGATTTTTTCTTTAATCTGGAACATTAGAAAATTTACTAATTAACCATTTTTGAACTACTGCTCTCTGTGCAGCAGAGAAATTGAGCACTTGTCAGTAACTTGTCTTCACAGGTATTTGTTGCTGCTGTGGCATTGTGTGCACTTTCAGCATCATAAATACACTTGTAAAAAGACATCTTAAAGAATGGGATTGTAGTTGGAATGAATGGCTCATTGTGAATGAAGTTCAGCTGTAACAGATATAAATTATGATTATAACAGAGCGCTCTTGGTTGGTAATTGTTCCTTAACCTGGCTAATTGCTTCTGTACCTGGGTGTTTGTGCAGCCTGTCAGTACAAGCTGGCAGTGGAGCGGTACGAGTGGAATAAGCTGCAGAGCGTGAAGTCCATAGTACCCATGGTTCACCTGTCATGGAATATGGCTCGGAATATCAAGGTCTCAGATCCAAAGCTTTTCGAAATGATAAAGTAAGTTTTGTTTATTTGAAGATTTACTGTGCCCTTTTCCTCTTCACACATAAACCAGTAATTGATTTATAAATAATTCTTGGCAAGACTTTTCCGTTCTTGGGAACCAAACCAAAATCACTTTAGATTCTGTTTCTTAAACAGAACATTTATAGGTATCCCTAATTTTATTATGTTTTATGTGATGTTTTTGTGGTATAGCTTTAGAATAATCTAAGTAACTTTTTAGTTAAATGTGCCATAAACTTACTTCAGCGATTTACAGAAGGAGTTGACTTTGATCACAGGCAGCTGTTCAGAGTACATATCATCAGAAATAAGAAAATTAGGTCATCAACCCAGATATTAGAATTAGAATATTTAGTCATTTTTACTGTAAAGTTAAACTTAATTCTACATTTCTAGAACCTGTAGTTAGCGTTCTCATGCTGTCATCTGGAGATCCAGTATAAATCTTTTAAATAAAGGCAAGTAGGAATTTGAGAGCCTCCTTCCCTTTGCTCTTCTGAACAATGAATTGATTGATGTGTAAAATGATAATTGAGTTTAGTGACATTTCTCTTACGCATATTCCAAAATGCAGGAATATTCCAGGCTTCAAGCATCTGTAGTGATTTTCTTTAAAGGATGCAGCTTCAAGCAAATGTAAATCATATTGCAGCACGATACTGAGGTTGAGGAGTGAATGAACATTTCAGCATAAAACATGGGTTTGCCTTAAAGAAAGTGGGGGAATGAATTCCAAAGCACATTACTCACCATGAGAATCCGCTGGTAGGAGCACTCTCTGCTTTCCCTGAGTCTGCCAAAGCACTTCTGAGCCCTTCTTACTCTTACCAACATACTGGATCAACAGGCATTGAATCCTTTCATTAATTGCCTTGAAATGGGCTTTAAAAACATGGGTGAGTTAACTTGTGAAAAAATGGGCAGAGAAAAAGAGTGTCTTCTTTTCCCCCAGTGGGATTTATTGGTGACATCTGAGTGCGACACCTTTTTACAGTAGGAATTTAATTTAAGCTTGAACATCTGTTGCAGAATGGTGGCACTGGGGAAATGTTAAATTTGTAAGAACTGAGAATGTTGGAAGTTGACAACAGGGAGGTTTGTAGTCACTCTAGAGCTTGATTACAGGGTAGCATTTGTGTGTGAATACTTTCCTAAAATCTAGGAACTGATACTTAGGGTAAAGAAAGTATTTGCTGAAGGCCTGGCAGTCCTACCCCTTCAATTAAACAATGAGTGCTCATATTCCTAATGCCAGCTGTCATGAGAAGAGAAACCAAATAGTTAGAAATGAGAAACAGGGGAAAATGCAGGCGAGTGTGGGAGGGAGGAAGCCAAAAAGTCCATTTAAAAATACCAAGTCCACAAGCCTCACTTTCATCTTTATTTGTATAAAACACATATAAAGCCCAGCAGACATGTATTGTAAAGCTCAAAGCAGTTCTGGAATGTTCTTGACAAAACACGATTTTGATATTTTGGCTGGTTGTGTTTTGCATTTGCCATGGTTTGGGTTTAAAAGGAGAAAAACATGACTGAGCACAGCATCCTCTGCAAGAGAATCACTTAAAATGTTACCAAGAAACACGGAGAACAAAATGGTTGTGTGCTATTGCCTTGCCTGCTGACACCAGCTCAGGTTTTTCCAGCAAGAGACTGAAATTTTAGGTGTACATTACAAATAAAGAGAGATGCTGAGGAGCAGATAGAACTTCTGGGTGCGCATGCATTTGCTTTTTCCAGTCTGCTGAAACCATTTCCAGTCTACTTGGATTAAGCCCCCCCCCGCCCATCCAAGGTAGTTGTCAGGCAAATCTCACGTTCCTGCTGTGGGTGCAGAGGGGAAAAAGACACAAGGGTCTGCTCTGGTTTGTAATGCCCAGGAGCAGCAGCCTGAGATAACTCTCTGTTGTGGTCACTCCTGTAGCCATGGAATAGCAGTTACTAGAAATCGGTACCACCGCAGCCTGGTGTCTGCCCTTGGCTTCGTAAACATACTGGAAATGCAGAAACCTTCATCAATTTCCTTAAGGGAGGAAACCAGTTGCATAATTTTCCTGTGGACTCCTTGTCTGCAGGAAAAACCATCTGGCAAGTGGCTGTTGCCCGCTGCACCTGGGTTTTCTGTGTACAAAATAGAGACATTTGTGAGTTACAGATATGCGAATGTGTGCATACAAATGGAAAAAATAGTCATTTTTGATAGAGCTGGTTGAATTTTGTCTCGGATAGCTGGCTGCATTCGTCATCAGGAAATAAAAATAAGTGACACAGCTGTCATCTTTTTGCCAAGCACAGGTCTATCTAAAATTGCATGTCAAAAATACATAAAGGGTTTCGGTAGTTTTGACTTCTGTCTCTGGGGCTTCTTAGGTATCAGCATAGTACAAAAGATTAGCTGTTGGAAAATGATAAAAAGTAGCTTCTAATAGAATTTGAAAGATAAATACGAATGTGTCTTAGTGGGTTGTGTGAGAGTAACCACTGCAGAGGCAACAAACTAAAATTTGAGCATACATGTAAATAAATATTGGGAACCGGATTAGTGATGAAAAGAAATAGAGTGGCAGAAGAGAAAAAGCAATAGAAGGAAACTTGCTTTTGGAAGAAATCTGATGCCTCATTGTATTTTTAGTTAATGTGCAGTTCAGTGCTGTCTTGCTAGATAAAAGTCAAAGAGCAAATCCTGAACCTTTCTCATGAGATGTTTTTTAAAGATTTGATTTTAACAGTAGAAGCGTGAGCAGGAACACAGGAGAAAAAATGATTTAAAACTTGGCTGAGGGAGGACAACCCTCAAGAAAAGAAAAATTAACTGCAAACCTCTTAGATGGAAGCCAGAAGGACTTTTACAAGTACATCTGAGGAAGAGAAGAATTTTAGAGGTAGAGCGAACGTAGTAATAAAGGCTTAAAAAATTCATTCCAAAGTAACTGAAATATCGAGTTCTATTACAAAAATAGTTTCAGAAATGTAGAAGAACATGACATGGGAGAAATTATTTTGCACAAAATCATGAAGCTAGGTAAAATACTTCTCAGTATCAGGGAAGATGTATTACTGGAAGGTACAAAGAGGTCAGTTCTGCATTGCCATTGGGATGGTCTCCACACTTTTGAGACGTTTTACTGAATATCTGAATATTCAAAGGGGTTTATCACTACCCTCTGAGAATAAATCAGGATTATGTCCATTTTTAGATCCTCTTTTGTTGAATATTTGAATTTGACTGGACGTGACTTACTCATATCTTCATGCCATGCCTGGAAAGAATTTGAGAGGGAGATAGTCTAGATTTTCTTCCAACTGAATTCTCACTGTAGAAGAACAAAAACAGGCCTGACCCCATTGAACTTGCACACTGTCACTTTGCTGGGCACCTTCTCAGCTTTCTTTAGGCTTCCCAAACTTCAGGAAATTGGGGTGCATTTTCACAGTGATCGTTTGTATCCTCTCTCCCATCCTTGAACACAGGAAACAGTTAACATTTACCTTCTCAAGTGCCTTTAGGAGGACCTGAATTTTATCCAAGGAGGGGGAGTTCACCTTCAAGCTATTGTTTTCTGCTTTGTTTGTGGATTTGACAAACCTTGCAGCACTGTTGTAAGTGGGTTGCATTCTGGGTAGGTCTTTTTCACAACTGTAACAATAGAGAACCTTTGAAAGTAACACTTTGAAAAGCCTTTGGAAGTGAGCAGTGGAGAACAATGGTGGCAGGTGTGCCCCCAGTTGCTCCTTGGGATGCCCAGAGACTTTTCCAGGTAACAGCAGAAGGGAAGAACGGTAGCTTTTAGGTTTATTTGAAATCAGGCTGTATTGCATAAATGAATGCTTTTCCAGAGTTACTGAGCTTGTCAGGAGCACAATAACCCAACACTCGAGTGAATTAATACTTAATCTGTCACCTGTGGTCGACCTTAACATCGTAACTCACATTCCCATCAGACTTCAAAAGTGTTGAAGCGGTTACAGCCTAATGACCTGTATAATTTTCTTGAAATTGGATATTTGAAAATAAGATGTTTAACAGAGAAACATACTTCCAGTTTTGTGTTATCCTTCCAGTGAGGGTGTTAGTGAAGCCATTGTTCTTAGTGAAGATGAACAGTATGAGTGTAAAACAAGAGGAGAGTATTTCAAAATCCTGAGATTCTATTAACTGCTTGGAAACACATGAAAGAAACGTGGTGGTTTTTTTAAATAGAGAATATATGTATTACATGTTTCAGGCTTTAAAATGGGAGAAGGATCAAGTTGAAAACACTTGATAGAACTCTTGAGCACTTTGTTTTCTGTCCAGTGTTTGTTTTTACCCTTAATTTTTTTCAATCTTCCTTCTGCATCTAATGAGCATGTAACGTAACCACCCTGTGGAGGAGAAAATTAAAGGTTGCAGCTCAAATAAATAGGATAGCTGAGAGCTAAAATTATTGTAAATAACATTGTAATTTAGAAATCTGGTGACCTATTTTGCCAGCTTTTTCTGAAGAACATACGTAGCTTATAAAATGCAAGAAAACAAGTTACATTTTCTCGTAAGGAAGAGAACTGTATAAAATTGTGACAATAAAATGATATCTTTTTTTTTTTGCCTTTACAGGGGGTATGACAGGGAATTGTGGATTTTAATTTGACATTTGAACAGTTCTTTCCTTCATTCATAAAATAAGTGTTAGAATTACTTTTTTTTTTTTTTT
>VYZT01038391.1:368700-398343 GCA_013400735.1 Pomatostomus ruficeps | reverse complement strand
TCCATGGCTGCTGCGGCTTCTGACATCTCCCGCTCCAATGTTGGCACCTCACCCACGGACTGCGGGTGGCTCTGCATCCCTCATGGACCCCATGGACTGCAGGGGGGACACCCCGCCTCACCATGGGCTCACCATGGCCTGCAGAGGAATCTCAGCTCCAGACCCTGGGGCACCTCCTCTCCCTCCTTCTCCACTGACCTTGGTGCCTCCATGTTGTTTTCCCTCACATGTTCTCACATCCTCCTCCTTCTCTAACTAAAAGCAGCTGCGCGTACATTTTGTTTTAATTTTTCCTTAAATATGTCATCACAGAGGCGTAACCAACCTTTCTAATTGGCCCAAACATGGCCAGTGACATGTCCATCATCTTCAGAGCCATCTGAGATTGGCTCTGCTGGAAATAGTGAAAAATTTTAGAAACTTCTCACAAGAGCTATCTTTATGGCCCCCTCCCCACTACTAAAACCACAACACCATTCTAGATGTTATTAGGGAAAAAGGTGATAAAAAATTCTACAGAACAAAATAATAATGTAAAGTCTATTTGATTACAAAGACAATTAAATGTTTAATTTCCTTTGTTTTCTGAAGTGCCTGGAGCCATTTTCTCTTCTATTTAGTGATAGTTAAAAATAAATGATCCAGCTGGCTGAAAGCTTTTCACTTGGCAGGTAAACAGTATTACTCTCCAAGGAGGTCAGCATATTTTGCATTTCATCATTCCTGGAATTTGTTTTCTATGGTCCAGCTTGATTAAACCTCCTGTGGCATGAGAAGAAAAGGAAGCAAACTTCTTAAAGCAAGGAAATTGCTATTGACTAATTGGAGTTTAGGATAATATAAATTTAATTTCTTTTTACCCCCTTTCTAATACTGCCTTTACTAAATACAATACAGAGTAATCACAGAACAGTTGCTTAGAAATATACATTGATTATTTAATTATTTATTTGGCAATTATCTTGCTTGTTGTGGTTTAAGCCTGGCTGGCACCTGAGCCCCACGCACCCACTCCCCTGCGAGAGCACTGGAAGGGTGAAAGTGAGATGTGAATAAAGAAGAAATAAAAATAAAGAGGAGAAATATTTAAAGAATTAAAGAGGTTTAAACTCGTAGACAACAAAGCATTGTGAGCTTGATGTGCCCGCACCTAACCACTTTTCCTTGAGAGTTATTTTTCCTTCTCTTTGAAACTGAAGAGAACCAGCAGAGCCCGACAGTGATTACAGCATCTCCTGTTACCCTTTCCAGAGGGATTTTCTGACCATTGGATCATGTGGGTGTCCCTCTCCATTTTTGTCTGAGAAACACCTGAGGAACAGCCAATTCTCCCCCTGCAAGTCCAAGTAATCAGCACAGGTTACGCTGTGACACAGTGGCAGCTTCTGTCATTGGGGTGAACTGAGAGATGAAAAGGCATAGGGCTAATCCCAATACGTGTTTACATTTTACTGCAGCTAACAAGCTTTTTATATATAAATGTGCATACAAGGAAAATGTGTGAGGGTTCGAATGGACAGCCTTTATCTTTTAAAGTAATCGATAATAAAAAAAATGCTTGAGATGTTTTAGATTTTGGTTTGTCAATAAATGTTTGTTATGATGAAGGGAGGAAAATGGCATGGTTATTCACGTCATCATATCCAGATACTTGATTCTTATTGAATATGGATAACACTCAGGATTTCTACAGGCTCTGTTTATCAAAGGAAAAAAATCCTCTAATCCTCTCTAAAAAGTATAATATGTTTTACTAAGGTTTTTGGCAGTAGAAATGGTGGGTGCTATTTTAAGGTACACTTTCCTATAAAGGCTTTTTTGCTCCAAGTTTGAGTACAAGTAGCCCAGGCTTTTTTCTCTTAATAGGTAAAATTCAATATCTAGGACTGAACTTGTGTTTTCAATACAACTGAGAATATTGAAGAGGGTCAAAGTCACAGATGAATCATGGAGCTGATCAAGGTTATTTCAGTAAAAGACAGTTGGGAGAGGTGAAACAGCCCCATTGAGTATCTTTGATATGGCTTGAATAGACTGAACGTGCTGGTTTGTTAGAAGTGATAGCAAGTGGTTCATTATTCAACTGAATTTTGGATTAGCAGTAAAGTTATATTCAATAAAAAGTATGAAATAGGCCTTTGAGCTACGGCTCTCTGGTTCTCTGCTGAAGACATCAATGAGGTCAGTATGCCATGTTTGTGAGGACAATTGCAGTTTTAAAGCTGTAGTCTTTCTTCTCTTTTTTTTTTCTAGTAGAATAAGGTAAATTATAATACAGAGGATTTGAAGCAGGAAGAGAAGGGAAAAAGTTGTAGAATTTATATCCTGTGTTGTCTGAGATAATGGTTGAAGACTTGTCAAAAGGAGAGTGTTCCACTGACCACCTGTTTGCTTCTCTCATCATTTAAAATCTCTGTATGAGATACAAAAAACGATCATAGGAAAAAAAATAAAGCCTGTAATGCAGTTTTTGCTGCCACCATTCTGGCAAGTGCTCCTGTTAGGGATAAAACATAGTGTAATGCCTTTGAAGTTCCATTTTATTCTCATTTCTAGGATTTCTAATCTCTTTCCTGAACTCCATGATCACACTTTTTCATGCCTAGTCCTCTTCTCCTCTCTGTCTTTGAACACAGTCTGGCTGTGATGTTTTTTGTACCTCTACCTCACTGGTGACAGTTCCATACCACTGAGCGTGGCATCATTCCTTGCAGAAAGGACCTTAATTATTTTTTTCTTGTATAGAAATAACTTTTAATAAATGTGCCTGGGATGGCTTCCTGTTGTTGTTAACAACTTTATCTTCCCCCTGTAGAGTAAATTTGAAACAAGTCAATTATCTTGTGATCATCAATCCCCTTGCTTATTTCACCAGCAATTTGATTTACAGGCTGCAAGGAAGAGTGTCTGCGCTGGAGCACTAAAGAAGGGTGTTGTGTTTAATGCTGGTTTCTCTGTGCATCTCTAATAAAATGTCTCTTGATTGGAATAATGCTAATGTTTAATTAACAGACTCTTCTGTTTCACATGTTGCAAGTGTAGGGTTATGCACAAGCTTGGCTTCATGGGCTAATAGATTTCTGACTGTAAAGATGTTAGACAATACTTACAGAATAAAACCTGTTTTTTTCCCAGTTTTTCAGCTGAAAAAGAAATTTGCAGTTTTCTTCATAAATATAGCATTACATTTAATGGCTTAAGATGCAGGCTTCTAAATTAATTTATAATGGCTGATATAAGTTCTTACTTGTGGTAGGTTGTATCCTCTATAAGAACTTCCTTTGTGTGGGGCTTTCTGCTCTGCTGACTAGCAGAAAGGTTTGATCCAGAGAATTCTGGGGCAGATTTTACACCTCAAGGAGCATCTGCATTACTGCTTACCTCAGAGGTGATGTAAGTGCATTTGCTTCGCTATAGATGGAGTGAGAAGGCAGACTGGGACTGATGGGAGCTGTAGCATGTGAAACAGCAGAGAGCAATTCCCCTGCGATTAATCCTTTGCTGCTACCAATGATCTCATCTGCACAGCATTACAGTGTTTCAGAGCAGGATCTCCTCCAATTCTTAGTGTGTTTAGATGGCCCTGAATTAGTGAGCAATTATTCAATATTTCATTACCTCTGAAGCAGTGCAGTTGTTTGAAATGTCATCAGTATTAAATTTTACTGTGCAATTAGTGCATATAAAACTGTTCAAAAAAAGGTGGAATACACTATTTCTGTGAGGTGTGAAAATATCACCTTGTAGAGTGATTCTCTTGTTTGTTAGAGAAAGAATCTCAAATGGAGGGCTTGGAATCAGCTTATCTGGGTTTGATGCAAGATTAGTAAGGACTGATGACTGCAATAGCTGGGCTGAGAGAAGGCATCAGGGAGAATAGTTTGGAAAATGGGAAAACAAAGTAACAATTGTAAAGATCCTATTGCTTGTCACACTCATCCTTCAGTGGTACTGCTCTCTTCTTAGTGCCACTCTGGGGTTGGCAGGGGGAGGAGCACTTGTATTTTCCAACAGCTTTGCTCTTAAGCATCAACAAATATTGCCCAGAGCAGGAATGCAATGAGCATTGTTTCCCTTGGCTCTTATATACAGATGTTTCTCCCATAACCTTTACACTGAAATCGGTTATCTAAATTTTTAATATCATCCTCAGTTTACCAGATTATTATTTAAGTGATTTGGGCTGTAAAAAGTGTGCTTTTTGCTGGAACTCTCCTAAAATTCTAGTATGGAGTCTGAATGGTGTCTACCAACAGAATCATCTCTCTTAGAATAATGAGGTGATGTAAGAACATGAACAAAGGGCAGTGCACTGAACCTAGGTAGTCTGGTTTCTGAGAGATTAACTGCAGCAGTGTGAGAGTTGGGAGCTTGCTAGTTAATTTTCAGTCTTTTATGAAAGTCAGGATACAAATTATAATCAGTGTTGTGAAACAGAGCTCAGAAAACGCTGAAATGTTTTCCTTGAGAAACACCTGTGGGAACAGCTGTCTCACTAAACGCTGATGGCCAGCGCAGTCTTTGAGCACCTGGGTAGAAGAAACAGCAAAACTTCAGAATCTTTGCAACACCACAAAGGAAACATAATAAAGGATCGTGGCATTTTCTGTCTAAGTCAAATATAAGATGCACTTGAGCATGAATTGAAAAGTACAAAGATATAACATTATATAAATTTTTACAAAGAACAGAGCCCATATGTTTTATTCAGTTATTGACAGAAAGTGACATTACTGAGCAGGATACAAGGAGTGTTTTGGATGACAACAGGAGTATTGATTCTATACTCTCACTTCCTTTCATACAGAATAGAACAAATCCTCTCTGGTCATACAGTGCAAAACCTGGGGATTAAGGGAGGATATGTTGAAGGGGATATTCATTCTGATCACAAATCTGTGCTTAAACTGCAATGAGTTTACATTATATAGCCAACAGATGTGTAAGCATGTGATGTGGGGAAAAAAAAACCCTGGCAGTTACAATTGAATAAACATTTTGTACTTCAAGGTGGCTCTAAAATCCTTACCACCCCCAGATCTTGTGGTGTCTTATCCCAAATGTGGGGTGATTGAGAGAAAATCGATAGTAGTGGTGTGCTTGTGGAACTTAGCATTGTTTTTTGTGTGAATATAATGCTTGGAGCACAGAGCAGTTGCTCAAATAGCTTTATTTATTCTTACCTCAATCATTGGTTTCCTTTGTGTTTGGTTGAAAAGTAGTTGCAGAGATTTAATAACTCCTTTCTTTCTTAATACCTGTAAAAATTGAATATTCTTACAGTATGCTTACTTAAAGCAGTGTGAAAAATAAGGGAAAAACCAATAGACTGGTGGAGGGAAAGCAGACAGTGCTAACAATTTAAAATTCAGCACTGTGGAATGCATTTGGCCTGAAATGACCCCAATACCTGTTCATTTAATTGAAGTTGGCAACAAAGGGCCCCCTGAAGGCTTCTGGACACTTCAGGAGTTTGACCACCACTAAGCATTAGCCCAGTATATGGGTACAGTACTATTTCAGTAATTAAGATTATGCAATGCACTTGGGGGGAAAAGAATCCACTGACATGCAAGGAAAGGGTGAGGGATAAAAAAATCTAGTAGTTTAAAATAGAATATTTACTGCATATGGTTGCTCCCCTGAAGTGGTTTAGTTGTGGATTTGTATCTTAGCTGAGAAATTTCGCACTGTTTGTGGATTAGTTTCAAGATTATGCCATTACTTTGATATATATTTCGCTATGGAAATGTATAACAGGCTTTATAATCATGTGTAAAGAATGTAAGTTAGTAGCACTTAAAATTTGGAATCTTAAATAGTTAACTGCTTTTAATTAGAAGTCAAGTGTTCTGTGCAGTAGCAGTTGGTGGATGGTGTTTAGGAAGCTGTACAGGTTTCCCTCTGATGTTTGTAGCTGGGCTGGGTCTGTAGGGGCTGCTTAGGTGTGCACGCTGTCCCCTATGGAAAGAGGCAGGTGCACAGCCTTGCAGCCCACTGGTGGTGTTTGCAGAGCCCACAGGGGGTGCATTCAGCACTGCCTGACCCCTGGGGCTGTCACCAGGGCAAGGAAATAATTTCCAGATCAGAAATATTTTGTTTTGTAGCAGAACTTGGAAGGAGGAGCCAAGGTTAACTTGATTCCTTGTTAAGTGCTAACTGTAAGTCAGTGCACACATTGAACATGTGCATGTATATACATATACACACACACACATATATATATATATATATATATACACACACATATGTGGTGTAGTCTGTGGCTGTGTGTGCCCCCACTACGGCTGTTCAATTATGAGGGGGAAATTACGATTTTTTTCCAACCTGCGATTTCTAATCTCTAGATAGTCCATGTATTTATGTTACGTATGTGACCACAGTCTATTTATTTATGTTATGTATGTGACCACGGTCTATTTATTTATGTTATGTATGTGACCGTAGCTTTCCCTTTGCGTTTTTGTGCTCCCTAAGAATTTTCTGGCGGCTGTGGATTTAGTGCCACCTTGTGGGAACTCTGCAGATTTTTTATTGCGATGTCCTGGGTTCCTTTAGGCCGTGAAGTGACTTCTACGAAATCCGACAAGAATAAATCCCGATTTAACAAAGTTCACTGCGAAACCAAAGTTCTCCCCACTTGTGAAAGCACATATTTTCGAACTGCAGGGATCTTTTTGAGCCCTTAATGATTTCTCTCTCCTGCATATCTGCATTTCTTCAGTAAACCAGGATGAAATGGCTTTCCAGATGGTCATCTTGCTTTGTGATGCATAATTTTTCTCTGTTGGATCTAACTGAACGCTGTTTTAAGTGCAGTCACTGAAGTCTCCATATTGATTTTTTTTCCTTTCCCTTTAGCTGTATCAGAACACATAGTTCTAAAGCTCCTTTTCAAATTGTTTCAATGGGAAATGATTGTGTATTATGGTTCATCAACTCACAGTACTATTCCTAGTAGTGAAAAAGAATTGAAAGCTGAAGAGTGCTCTTTTATGTATTTTGCTGATTAAAATAGACCAAGGAGAGGTTGAAATTGGAACTTGTATTTCTGGCATACTAAAAGCTGCGCTTGAAATTGTCATGTGAATAACTTACATTCATCTGATTTTTCTAGTGGCTGCATTTAAAAAAATATCGTTAGAAAGTTAAAAAATGAAGAGGTGACAGGGGTAAGAAGGTCAGCCCAAATGTTAAGATGCTCCATTCCCACAGCTTTCAGTGATGCTCTGCTTTTGTTGCTTTTGTCAATGGAGATTTCCTGTGCAGAAACTTCACTCACCCAGTTCACACGTATATGAAACATCAGTGTTTGCAATACCGTGCTGAGGTTTTGTCTGCTCTTCTAACTCTCCTCTTTTGCGCCTTTCAATGTAGAGGAATCACCAAAACCTGCACTGGAGAGGCTGGCAGGCTCTGGCAGGCTGATGGAGTTCCCTGTATTGCCTCCTAGATATGATCTACAAAATGTTAATTTTACAGGGTGTCGAGTATTGAGGTGCTCTGAGAAATGAACACAAACTGCATGTTAGGGGGATCAATGTTTTCGTATTTTTAACATAGTTCACATCACCCAGTGTTTTGTGGTTTGCTGTTTACTGACAATGGAAACCATTTCTGTTCTGGTCTGTTATGACCTTACCATTGGAAACACCATTTGGTCTCCTCCATAATTTTCCTTTATCTGCATTTCTCTTTGGCAGATTCAGCAGAACCTGTGCTTTGTCCACAGAAATCCCCTTCCTCAGATTTTATTTAATTTCTTTAATGAAAGTAGTGGGATGTTGCATTGGAGTCAGACTACAAAATAGGAAAATAGAGCACAGTTCACATTGGGGGGTTTTATTGGGGGAAAGGATTCTTTTTATTTTAATTTTTGTTCAAGGTAATAGTGAGTTCTCTGCCAGGAGCAGAAATTCTATAGCAAAAGTTCAAGCAGACAAAGGGAGGGTTTGAAGATCAAATACCACAAGTATTTCAGTGTTTGAAATGTGACCTTGTTTGCTCTCAATGCTCTCCTTTTGTAAGTAGTTTCTTGACTTGGTGCCTGAAAAAGAATTCCTTTAATGTACCCCGACCTCAGTTTTTGAGAAATAAGAAAGTAATAGGCCTGTTTGGCATCCAAGATTTTTGCTATGCTGTTATTTTGACTGAATCAGCAGGCTGGACAATAAATTCTACTGTCCAAAAAGAAAGAGGAAAGTACTTGCCAAATATTTTTTTGCTTATCAAGTTTTTTTTTAAAGCTGGTAATCAGAAACAACAAATTTTTAACTTTCTGTTCTTCATTAACTGCAGTTTGCACGATGGTTCACACTTAACTGGTGTTACAGGACACAATCCCATGGATATACAAGTAAGAAGGCAAATTTTCACAGGATTTTGAACAGGTGCATTCCAGTCGTACATGACCACGGAAGCAGGAACAGAGCTCAGTTCCCTATGCCAAACACATCTTAATTCACAGTCTTGCTTCTAAATGAAATACTCCCATTATATGCATTTTGTTTTAATTTCTTGGCACACTGTGATCATTGCTAAACCTAATGGCTCCTCAGGCCCCAAACCAGCAGTGAGCAATGCTGAGCCTATGGCATTCTACTAATGTTTTAAAAATCCAAATAATTATGTAGTCCCTAGAGTTTTCTGAGAAAGAAAACTGCACTCCAGTACCTCAGTAATCTATTCTGGAATCTGGCAGGGCAGTGCTCAGTCTGTGGCTGGTCCACTGGGGACATAATATGTGATTTCACTTTGAGGGGAGCTCTGCATTTTTGTCTTTAAAAACCCCTAAGACAACCCCACAAAACCAAAACTTGCTCTTACCTTCTCCCAACATTTGATTAATCAATTTCCATGTCGATAACAAATATGTAACCAATTTTATGGAATGAAAATTTATTAAAAGCCTGTAGTTTGGTGAGGCTGAGATAAATAATATTTTAATCCTTTTTCAGCCACTTCAGTTACATGTTTGTGACTTGCTGACTTACTCTGGATATGGTTGTTTCTGTACTGGGCATTGAATACATAATACCCCACTAATGGTAACAAAAGAGGAATATAATGCTGTTTGATAAAAAGCTTGACATTGGGAACAAATCTGCTTTGTTGTGGAGATTTGAACTTAGAGATCAGGGAGAATTTTTTTTTTTATTATTTCCTCCATTTTTTTTTCTTTTAAGTAAAACAGAAACAAAATTTCAGTCTGAACTAAACACACAGTGCGGTGTTTTGTTAGCGAACAACACTTATTCAATTTGAAGAATTTTTTCCCCCAATGTTTTGAGACCTTTGTGTGTGTCTGCAAATATCTTGTCTAAATAGAACGTATTGAAAACCCTTGATAATGTACTGTTACCTTCTGAAAGCTTGTGGTTATTACTTTAGGGGTATATTTATTGTGTTAAACCCTTTTTCATAGGAAAGCTTTAACAGCAGAGAAGGCAATCTCAAAAACAAAGGCTTCCAGAAAGTACCAGACAGTGCATCAGCAGAATTGAAAACTCACTGTTCCCTCAAGATAAAAGGCTGAGGAGATAACTGGGAGTCTATTTCATGAGAAAAAGAGAGCTTGGAATGATGTGCTCTTATGCTTTTGGTTTTTCTTTTCATCTGGTATCTATTTGTTAACAGTGGGGTGGGATCGATGGGGGAGTGGAATTTCCTTTGTGTTGGACAAGGCCTTGAGTGTTTTCTCACTTTCCTGGACTTGGGCTGGGGTGATGCGAAGCTCAGGTGCTGTTTCTGTCACTGCAGTTACTCCTGGGATTGGCCGTGGGACAGGGATTCTGCTCATCTTTGGTAAACAATGGGCAGTCAGAATACAAATCACAAGTATTGATTACCTTTAGTAAACAATGGGCAGTCAGAATACAAATCACAAGTATTGATTATGTAGAGCCAAGGCCCTGAGGGAAATTTTGTGTGTGGAGGGTAAAGGTTTATCATCCCAAATGGCTTAAAAGCTTCCTTGGGGAGCCTTAAGTGCTTCAATCCTGAAAAAAGGAGAAACTTTTTATGCAGGCAATAAAAGAGTGTCAGAGGAGCTGGAGTTCATGAGGGGATAGAGGATTTCTCACAGTATGTAGTTACTTTATCTGTTGCGAACAGTTTTTAAATATGAATGACTAAGATTTACCTTTGACTATCCAGGACTTTTAAACCATGCATTGTTCTTAGCTGGATAGCTAATGTTGCAGACAGAATTATTGGGAAATAAATAATAATCTGCTTTTCTTAAATGGACATTGATTTCCAAGCATTTTTAAAATGCATTTGGTGTTTTCCTCCTGATAATTTGTAAGAAGTAATCTGGAAACAGATTCTTCCCCATGTGTTCATATTGGCCAAAATATTTGTTACTGATGATTTTCCAGGCAACTAAAATACTGTTCAGTGATTCTGGCACCACTAGCAGTATTTTTCCAAAGGCAAGAAGTGAAAAAAAGGAGGCCAGTCTTGTCATAGCAGCATAATTGGACTGCTTAAAAGTTGTCATAGTAAGGCTCGCCTAAATCCAAACCCCTGCATTTTGCTATAATACTGATAACTTAAAGGTTTTAATAAAGCTCCTCTTCTTAATAACTAAAGAACTTGATATTTTTTCCTAACATGTATCATTGCAAATTATTCCTCCCAATTCTTTGTTTGACTTCTTACATTTCTAAAAGTCCCTTCTTCTTGACCTTCCAGTTCTTACGATTATAGGCTACAAGATTGGGCCCATTGACATCTCAGCCCACAGCAGGCAAGAGAATTGGGAAAGAAGTATATTTATAGATTGTTCCTTAGAAAGAGATGCGAAACTACTCTGGATTTTGCAGTACTAAAACTCTTTAGCCTATGTGGGGATGCATTTTCATTCAATGGCCTCAAGTCTTTAGGCAATACTTGTTTTTTCACCACAATATTTGTGTGAGATGACCCAGAGAAGCTGACTGAACAGTAATGAAGTCTGATACTTCAGGTTAAATCTAATGTCTGTATTAAGAAATGGAGATTTAAATGTGTATGCCTGGGTTCCTTATTTAACTTGCAAAGCACAGGATGAGGGCTAAGCTTTGGGGAGTGATGGAGCAGCTTGGTGGGCACTTGATTAGAAATGGAGGAGAAAAGGTTTGATCAAAGGCTGAAGAAGAGGATGTTCCTTATTACAGTGTTTGTCCTCTGGAGCTGCTGTACTGAGGCCCTGCTGGCCAGGGAGTGGCTGGGTATGGCCTGCTCATGGCACATGGAGAGTAAATCTTCTGTTTTCCTTTGCTTCTGTGCATGGCCTTTGCTTTTGTTTTATTAAACTGCCTTTACCTTGACCCACAAGGTTTATTTCATCTTACTCCCCTCCTGCCCCGAGTCCTGCTGAGGAGGGGAGTGATCTGGGGGCTTGGTGGAGCCCTGGCCCCCAGCCAAGGTCAGCCCATCACATCTGTGTTAAGAAATGCAGATTTAAGTGTACATGACAAGATTCCTTATTTAACTTGCAAAGCACGGTAACAAGGACAAGCTTTATAGAATTTGACAAGACACCAAATTTAAAGGCAGAATGAAAGAAAAAGTAAGAAAAGTCAGTAGACCAGAATTCTCCCTTTTCTAATACGTGGTTATCTCAGCAAACAGTGCTATGCCAAAGCTCCCTCACATCTCACGCTCAGAATTTTTAATGCTGAAGACTCATCGTGTGTGGTCAGAATCTCCTGTGATTCCTCCCAAATTACATCTGTCTTCTCCTTTCAACTCTTTCTGTCAGTCCTGTCTTACTCAAGCAAAATTCTAGTCAACTGATTTTCAGTGGTGTTTTTTGGATGCCAGATTTATGAATTATAATAGGCAAATGAGAAAATGCATGAGAGAATAAATATCTTAATTTATGGTAATGAAGAAAATACCTCCAATCCCGTTTCTTTTTTCCTTTACAGAAGAAAATTAGGATTTGCATATTTTTCTTTAACAATACTTAGTTATAAATATTTGCAAGTCTAATACTCATACTTATTTCAGTAGCACAAATTGATTTAGATGCAGTTCATAAGAAAGCTTTAAGCAGTCTGTTTCCTTTCAATGATAGAGCCTCATACTGCAAAGAATTAAAATGGAACAGTGATAGATTATGCAATAAATAAGGAAGCTTGATTTTAGAAAAGGAGAGTACGGTTGACAGGATAATTTGCTGTTATACTTGTCCAGGTGCAGCTGTAGCTTTCTCTAGTGCACAGTTACACAGGGGGATTTTTTTGCCCAGTCTTCTGTATCTTTCTGTATTCACCACTGCCAAGAAGAGTAGACTGAGTCAACTGATTCAGCCCTGTCAGTTCTATATTTACTGGGGTGGGAAAGAAACAGGAGAATCAGGAGCTGAAATCCAGTGGGCTGGGTTCTTGGCCACGATCTTTGCTTTCAGTGGCAGCGTGATGGTGCAGAGCATGAGAAGTGTGTGCTTCTGTAGGTGGACTAACAGTTTAAAATCAGCAAGTTTCTTGTGAATTCCTTCTCCTCCACCGTTCACCACGTCTGGGATGCTCTGAAAGTGCCTGTGTGGCCAAAGCACACTGGCAGGGTGGTTCTCAGCAGGCAACTCTTTTGGGTGTAGTTAGTTGGCAAAGACTGGAGGAACTTCCTTACGTAGAACATGAATTGAAATCTGGGAAGAGCCGTTAGTTAATCTTCTTTTTATAGCTTTGTTCTAGTTTATGGGGCAATTCACAGTTCCATGGATTGCTTCTTGGAGCTGGGCTGTAGAGAAGGATTGAAAAAGTTCTGAGAGAACCATTTATATATTGTCAAGAAATTGGCATGGAAATATTTCTGGTCAACTGGTCCATTTTTAATAGAAATTATAAAAATATGATAGATCTTGCATGTTTTTTTTAAAAATCCCATAAAGTTCTGTGTCTGTAATGACTGCAGTGTGACAGATATTCACAGCACTCCTACTTTCCTTCCCCTGCAGTTAATTATACAATTTCTTTCCACCCTCACAACATTTGTTCTTTCCTTTGCTTAGCTAGCTGCAGATACAAAAATCTGTGCCAGCAAAGTCTAAATCTGGTCCACCATGTTCTAAGTCTTGAAGGTGTACAAAAATGGATTCTTTATGTCAAAGTAGCAGTAGTCTGCCACAGCTGAGGCTGCTAGGTTTAACATAACTACAGAGAACAGCCAGAGCTACTGTCACGCTTGGTGACAGCCGTGGGTCTGGGCAGAGCCTCAGGACAGCGGGCACAGGCTGCTGGGGGCAGAAAAGGAACCTGTCTCATTTGCTGTTTGAGTTCTGATTTCTAATTATTGTTGTGTTGATCCCACAATTTTGGTTTTTACAGCTTGCATTCAGAAGGTTTGTATGTTAGCAGTGTCTATGTCAAGTTTGCTTTTATTTGTGGGATAAAACATGATATTTTAGAATTAGTTTTCTTTAGCTCAGCTAGATTTTTATAGACATATTGACATTTGATATATAGAGACTACTTGACTTTGGAAAAACATTTATTTGTAAATAGGTTTTAGCATGAGGTAATAAATATTGTCTGATTTGACATTAGGAGGATGTATCTTGAATCATTATTCAGATCAGGGAAAAACTTCTTTTGACTATTTCTGGAGTGTTGGTAGTTGCTGAATATTGCTGTTGTTTAGTTGTAGCATAGTAGTAGAGACAACGTTCTTAGGTGTGAGAAGTCGGACAGTGATTATGTGGGTGATTATGGTTAAATTTATTGTTAATACAGTGCCTAAATATTACCAGGGCAGTATCTGAATAAGAACTCTGTTACAATGGATTATAGGCTAATCAGGACGTGGTCCTTCCTGCTGAGCCACAAGCTCCATTCTCAATTCCCCCCTCGCTGTCTAAAATTCTCAGAGAAGTCTTGGTGCAGCTCTGTCCACGTACCCTCAGATTTTTGTCCACAGTCTCTGTGTAAAGAGATATAATTTAAGCAGGTTCAGGTAGGACACTCAGGTTTGCAGAGTTTGACCTTGCAGCATTCACAATGACAAAGCAGTGAAGCACTTGTGTAGGAACTTTAGGTTTGATTTTCTGAATCTTACCCCTAATTTGCTCACCCATTCAAAAGTGACCGTTCCCCTCCCTTGTCCTGGCTGAACTCTACAGTGTCAAACCTCAGGAGAGCGTTTGTGCAGCTGGCCCAGTCCTCAGCAGCATTTTACAGTTTTGCAGGCAGTTGTGCACCAAAGTCAATTGTTCAACATACCTCAGCTCCCCTGTGTTTGGAACGCATTAATTGCATGTACATCCCGACAGTTCCACCTGCAACATTCCCCTGGTGTGTTTTATCTCAGGACAAACTGTTCTGCTCTCCAGAGATGCTGGAGAGGGAGACGGTTTCTCTGTGTGGGTGGGATACCTGCAAAGACCCGGCTGCCTTCTGTCACCGTCACAGCAGTGGAGGAATTTTGGAATCCAGGAGGTGTAGTCAGTCTTGGGGTCACAAACATTTGGCACATTAGTAGATTCAAAGTGGGGAAGTTGCTGCCTCTAGAGGAGTTTTCAGTTCATTGGCGCTTTTAAGCTTATATAGCTGATTAAAAAGATGATGAGATTAAGAAAGATAAGACTTGCCATTGAATAAAAGCAGGGCTCCAAATGAGTGGCCTACATTTGTATGCTCTCAGCTGAGTGTGTGCTTTATAAGATGCAAATATGAAGAGAATTAAGATCTGGACGTATATCAAAATAGTGCTTATTTAATAATAGAACAGATTCAAAGTGTCTAACTGAATTCTACCACTGGCAATACTTTTTTTTCCTGTTTGAAATGACTGATAAAAGGCATGATTTCAAAAGGTTGGTTTCTTATGGTTCTGAATTTTTAATTTAGTTTAAATGATTGCTAAAAATGGACATATTTACATGTATTTGTGTAAAACATGGAGGTAGTATCAAATGAAATGAAGTTTTGTTCTTTGTTTGGTGTCTGTGTTGTTGTTTTTTGGTTTTTTTCTGGTGTGGTTTTTGTTGTTCTTGTTTTTACAATGTGGAGTTGCAGAACATCAATTAAACCTATAAGATCTGATAACATGTATTTAAGTCCTCTAATTCCTGCAATTAAATGTCTTCTGGTACAGACTGTGTGCCTGTTCAGGAATTCATATTTCTAAAAGCTCAGTATGTTGTGGAGGCAATGAATAGAGGGAAAAAAATAAAAATTAAAAAAAAAATTGTCAGATAAAGATATAATCTGAAATGAACATCATAAACCATAGCAATTTAGGATAATTATCTGTATTCCAACCTTAACATGGACAAAATCCAATTTGGTTTTGGTCTGTGTTGAGTAAGGAGTGCAGGACGTACCTCTGGAACAGAGACAGACCCCTGTACTCACGTGTAGTATAAATATTTTAGGATCAGTTACAGTGTTCTGAAAAACCTAAAAGTGTAAGAGAACAGTAATGTCCAATAGGAATGTTGTAATTCACCATGGGACTGATTATCTCTAATATGTTTTTGTTTGTCACATCTATTGAGTAAAGTCTGTCTATAGGTTTCTATATTTGAGTATTGTGAATTTGTTGTTGCCTCTCTGTATAACTCAATAAAATTATTTTTTTCTGTTAAAGATACTTTTTGTTGAATTCAGTTCTTTCTGTTGAATCTCCTTTGCTTGCATCTGACCTTTATTTATGTTGATTTTGCTTCATTTTTTCATTTCCCATGCTGTTCAGTTTTTGGATGCCAGAAGAACAAAGGTTTGTCCACTATTTGCAGTAAATTTATTTTTCAAAATTCGGTATTGCTTATTGTGATATTTTTTTGTTTGCTTTTTAGCGATACAGTAATCCTGTTTACTAAACTCGTTCATAGCTTTAGCTGCCAAAATGTAAAAATGAAACCAACCAGCCCCAACTCAGCCCCTCCCCAAAGTCCCCTTTAATTATAGTGAGGGCCTTGATTGACTTTGTAAACAGCAGAACTGTTGAGCGTCCTGAAGAGCAGATTTATCTTTAGTCTATGAAGTAATTTAGAAAACATGGAATACTGAGTCTTTGAGCGTTGTAGGTACAGCCTGACTGTTCTAATGGATGTGTCACTGCCTACTGTTTGGGTTCGTTGGTTTGTGTTTGTTATTAATTTTATCTGTAGCTGACATTATTTTGTGTCCGTGTGTGTTGTCTTCTTTTTTTTCTAGAAGCACTTGAAAGAAATCATTACAGATATTGTCACCTGCATTTGATATTTTATAAGGTCATTTGATATACTCTCATTAACAATTCTAATGACTTCTTGTAACAGCATACAACAAAACTTTAATCAAATACTAATTTTACGTTCAGATCCTAAATTATTTTTTTCTCTCTTTTTTTTCTTTATTGCAGCATCTGCAATTGACAATCCAGGCACTTCAAGATGAGCTTAGAACCCAGAGAGACCTTAACCATCTTCTCCAGCAAGAAAGTGGGAACCGAGGGGCTGAGCATTTTACCATTGAGCTCACAGAGGAGAACTTCCGAAGACTTCAGGCAGAACATGATAGACAAGCTAAAGAGCTCTTCCTGTTGAGAAAAACTCTAGAAGAAATGGAGCTTAGGATTGAAACACAAAAGCAAACACTAAATGCCAGAGATGAATCAATAAAAAAGCTTCTAGAGATGTTGCAAAGTAAAGGTTTGCCTTCTAAAGGAATGGAAGATGACAATGAGAGGACTCGAAGGATGGCAGAGGCTGAATCTCAGGTTAATCATTTAGAAGTGATTTTAGATCAGAAGGAGAAGGAAAACATGCATCTTAGAGAGGTAATGAAAAACTCATTTATTTGTTTAAAATATATATTTTTGTTAAAAATAGTCATGGAACTTGTTGCAGTTTTTGAAATATAATTCAGAGTATTGAAGTGTTTTCTCTTTGTGCTCTAATTTTTCCTTAAAAGGATAACATGCATTTGTTTTACATCTGTAATAAATTCACAGCAGGACTGTAGGACTTTTGAAAGCAAGTATAAGAAAATATGGAAGAGAGGTAAGTATATTTGGGCTTATTGTCTCTGAAATGTTGCTTTGCAAAGTTTCTTTATCCTTTTGTTTTGACAAAGTGATATCTGGCAAATGAAGACTAGACCTACTGAAGAGGGAAGTGACACCTGCTGCTGCTCTAACTAAGGAGTGATGAGTGCATGCTACCTTTGCATTGGATTTTTATGCCTCTGGTGTTTGAAAAGAGCGTTTTAAAATCATTTACCTTCCATATAAACAAAGGCTTCTGCCTTTGTGTATTTCTAATGTGTTTTCATGTGGGGATACTCCACCATTTCACATAAATGTACCATAATGTTGTCACATTAAAACACTGTGCTGATGGCTGTGCTCTCCTTTGAGAGAACCTAAATTTGATCCCAAGCCCACCTGTACCAGCTGCCCACATCACTTGTAAATGCGTTTTTGGGACTGGATTAGTACAATGGAAAGAAAGTCTGGCCTGGTGTCAGGCCCACCTGCCCTTTAGATCCCAGCAGAGTGGCTCTGTCAGGCAAACGAGGCAGGGCTGGTTTTCCTCACAAGGACCCTGCTGAGGAGGGTGAAAATTGCAGGAGGTCGTGTCCAAGCTGCACCAGCAAGGGAAGGCAGTGTGAACCGCTCTGTTTGCTTGGAAACGCAGCAGCAGCGCTGTCACCAAAAACACCAATTTGCCTGGCAGATCAAAGCACAAATTAAATTAGTGCAAGAGCTTGAGAATTAGTGGTCAAGACTAAGAGCAGCTACTTACATCTAGAGACTTTCATCAAAATATTTTCTTTGCTATGGACAAATTATTTTATACTTTGCTTATGGCCTTCTCTAACCTAGAATGTGTTTTGAGGGCTCGGTAGTTTCTCCTGTCCATTTGAGGCTTAGAAAGTGGAAAATTTCATGATATGTTTCAGTAAAGTTTTCTTGTGAAGGTGTGTATTCTGAATCTTTTCACGAGCAGAATTTTAATTAAAACTGATGGAAGATATTAATGGATTCTGAAAGGAGTTGCATAAGGAGTTAATGATACTGAATTTGTGATGAAGGAGGGCTGTGGAGTAAACTCTGTGAACGAGCAGACAAGTTTCTGGATTTATGTGTGCACGAACTCTGTTTCCAAGGATGGATGGCTATGTGGGTGTATTTGATCTGTTGTTTCCGTATCACTGAAGTGCGTGAACCCTCATTTGGCTGTATATTGGACATGAGGATATCTGAAGAAGGTTTCTAATGGGAATGGTAATCGAGGACAGTGAGAAATAGAACTAAATTGAGATTGAGAAGTAGATAAAATGTGAGCTTCCAGGTAAAGTCCTTTGGCATCCAATTTATTGATTAGTCCAAGGAATGCTGAAAGGAGATATTATTGCTACTTATAGACTGTACATGTTTCGTCTGTCTTTATACTGAATTAATTTGAATTTGGGTTATTCTCAGGGGCAGGAAAATGTTGTTTCTCCCTCAGTTTATATGAGAATATAGAGGTTGTCTTTTTTCTGGAGTGCTCCAAGTATAGAATGGGATTTACTGCTGATGATATGCTGATAGACCTTGCTAAGTGGTCAAGGTTTAAAATTTTACTAGATTTGTTGCCTGGAATCTGTCCCAGCCAGATTGGCAGGAACTATTTAATGTTTCGGAGATTTTGGCTCACAATTTTCTTGTTATTCTAAGAATTCAAGGCTTTGGGTGAAGTCCCTCTGTCCAGCTCTCTTTCTGTTGCACGTAGTATTTATAGGTTTTATTTTTATTTATTTTTTTTTTTTAATTTCAGCATATTTGAAGTTTGCTGGAGGGAGCTTGGAAGTATGATGTGTAGGCTGTAGGAACTCTTTAGAAACAAAATGTTTTAGTAGGTGCCTGTTTGTTTATCCAGGACTCTGGATTTTATTGTTCTGGTGGGCTCTTGGAAAATGTTCTGAGGCTCACATTTTTCTTTTGCTTTCTTGTTATGGAAAGTTGTATGCATGCTTTGAAGTACCATCAGACCTTATGTACAGTTAATAGTATTACGTATTTGTTAAAAGTCCAAGTAGGTCATCCTTTGATCTTTATGTGCAGCTTGGTAAGTCCTTGTTCTCCAGTGCTCATTTGAATTTCTGCCTCTGCTCTTAGTCTTCGTCCTGCACAATGCAGGTTCTCAATATGATAAATCAAGGGTTACTGTGTTGAATCTTCTGCAGAAGCCTCCCCAGTGGATTGATATTTTTATTTTCTTAACTAGCGTTTGTAAATTTTCATCAGAACTGTGTAAATCACCTTGCAGAGTTACTGAACAGTATTTTTCCTCCTGAGAATGCTTAAAAGTAAACTAGAACTTGGATACATTTTTAATGAATTTCGTTCATGAATTATTTAGTATTCACTCAAATTGTGTTAATCTTTCTGTGCCTTTAACAAAATGTTTGTCATTTTAGAACATCATCTAAAATATTCTGCTTTCTTTATTTTTACAGGTTGGAGTATAGATCAAGTGTTGAGTGTATTTCTGAGAAACTAGTATGGTGTCATGTGTAATGTTCTGTTTGATCAAATCCTGGCTTGTTTCTTCCTTTTAATTAGTTTTGCTATTTTATTTCTGCTGCTGCCTTTGAAACTGTCTGTGCCAGGGGAGGTTCAGGAGGGATTTATTCATAGAAGGGGTTGTTAAACCTTGGAACGGACAACTCAGGGAAGTGGTGGGGTCACCATCCCTGGAGGTGTTCAGGAAATGACTGGATGTGGTCCTCAATGCCGTGGTCTGATTGACAAGGTGGAGATTGTCAGAGATTTTGGACTTGATGATCTTGGAGGTCTTTTCCAGCCGTAATGATTTGGTGATTCTGGGAAACAAGGATGATAAAATTTTGTGTAGCATCACATGAAATTATTCAACAAATAGAGTTTGTGTATGCCAGTTTACCAACACAATGACAGATTCTGCTGTAGTTTCCAGCAGAAAGAGTGCTGTCTATGGGAAAAAAGCTAAGATGGGGCAGATTGAGTTAAATGTGGAAAAAAATAACTGAAGATTGCTGTTTTTATACAGCCTCAACACTACATTAAAATGTAGTGCAGAGATGGACTCCTCATAAGCCCTTTTCTATTGGTATTTGATTAAAAATGACTTTCAATATGAGTTTTTCAGTTCTTGAAATCTAATTGTGTACCAACCTAGCTGGAGAAAGGTCAAGTCTTATATGTATTTTGCTGAGCTTTTGACTATGTTTACCCCTAATGCAACCGTAACTTTCTCTCTTATGCTGTTCATTTCTTGGTGCTTTAAAACAGCGCAAAACTGGAATTTATTCTTTTTTGTTCATTCAGTCTTTTAGATAACTCAACATGGTGGTGCAGAAAGCTATTAATAATCACTGGTGGGTGATATTTTGACCAAACCAGAGAATTAAACTCCCATGTGGTGAGAGAAACTGAAGCCAGTGGTCTTGAAACCTTGGGAGTGAAGGACCTCTCTGACACCCTCGTATCTCAAATGAGTGTCAGTTCTGTCTGCGGGACCTGCTCCCCCGAGCACTGCTCCTACAAGGGACTGAGTAGTAAGGGAGGTGTTCTTTGTTGCTGCACAGCTGCCTTTGTCTAGCTGGTAACTTTTTCAAAGTTCACTTAGCTAGGTAGAGAGAAATAACTTTTTGTTGTCTTTAAGACTCTACCACTTTGTCAAATACTAATTTACTGCCGATTTCACACAAGAATGCACATTTACCAGAAATAAATAGCCTGCTGTTCTGATTGGCTGAATATCCAAGAATCATGCAACAATTTCTCTTTTTTAGGCCATTGATTACTTCTTACTCCCCCTCCCATGACTCGCCTTAGCAGAATTTCATAATATAGCTGCCTTCAAAGAGCTGGAATTTCTCCAGGTTTTAGATGGTCTTTCTTAGAGAAGGTACAGGCCAGAGTCATGGAATTGGCTAGTGTACTAAAGGCAGAGAAATAACTCCAGAAATTAAAAAAACCCCTTTTTTTTCCCTTCATTTATTTTCATATTCTTAGCAGATACAGAGTGACCATGGCGTGTTGGCTTTGTGGCCCTCAAAGATTGTACCTTTCTCAAGTGTTCAGTCCACATCTTCAGACTTTGTTTCACAGAAGCAAAGTGCAATGACAGTTTTACTCAGGGTTTGTGTTTGAAGGTCTTAGAAATGGCAAATGTGAGGCCCATTAGAGCAGGAGGAGGAGAATAAAGCTGGAGCTGGAATCCTGGTTTTTACAGGAATAGCAAAGAATGTCAGTGTCGGCAAGGTTCACTAAAACGTTGGGAAATAAGCTATGCTAAAAATGGGGTTAGATTTCTGTCCCTGGATCAAGGAATTTTAAAATCTAGGCAATAAGATTTCACAGAGGTAGGCGAATTCCCAGCGTAGAGATAGTTACAGCGGAGGTTTCCTTAGTTCCTGATTCACAGAGCAAGAGAGAGCAAACACAGCTCTGAGTCACAGTGAGAGCATGTGTTTCTGCTTCACTTTGGGACATGCAGCCTCCTAAGTGAATGCTGAGCTCTTTTTCATGCTTTCTGAGGATTTCTGCCCAGATTGCTCTCGGTTTTTCATCACTGAATTAGACTGAATCCTATGCCTTTAACTAACTAAACTCACTCAAATATTTTTGTTAGTGCTTTTCAAAGGTAGCTGAAATTTATTGTTATTTTCTGAAAAAAAAAAAATTAATAGCTTTTGCTGTAAAAAGGAAATTAATGTATCCTGAAGGGGACAAAGTGGTTTTTGCAAAGCAGACTTAAGCAAAAGGACATTCTTGGTCTGTTAGTGGTTGAAAATCTGTCTTGAAGCCGTAACGCTGTACTATGGCATTCTTCACGTTCAGAATGAAATATTGTGAAGATCACTAAATATACATTCCTGTCAGAAAACACAAGATGCCTGCCTTAAAGTTCTTAAATTGGTTATCACATGTCTCTTCTAGAATTTTAAATAAACATTTGTTTCTCTATAACTTTGGGAGAACTGTAGGTAATATGGGGATTTTATCATGTGGAAATCTAGCACAGATGTTTGGTATTACTTTTTTTTAAACATAGTGACCACACATTATTTACCCTAAGTACCATTAAGTATTTTTTTATTATTGCTATTAAAAACTTGCCTAAGGCAAAGTCCCACTAAGTCTCTAGTGAAGTCAAATGTTAAAATTCCAGCAAGTATTTTATTATATATACATACACGTATATTACACATGCCCTCTCTGTACAACATACAATTTCACTAAAACAAATTCTGAGATCATATAGGATTTTATATACACATTTTAACTCTTATCTCACATGTATTCTTAAAATAATGTTGTTGCTCACGGTTTAAAGTTACAGCTTTTTTATATTTAGTAGAAAGAAGAACAACACATCTTTATTATAATTTAAAGTGTACTTCTAAACTTTCAAGGGTTTTTTAAAACTTTGCTCTATCTTTGAACTCAGCTTGGTCAAATAATGAAGGCTGCTGATAGGATTTGAACTGCCATCATGAATTAGTTATTGCATGTTTTTAAAGTTATTAATGGAGCAAAGTTCCTTCTTCCACTGTGAATAGAACAGATGCCTTGCAGACTTTGGGTGTTTACTGTAAATGTCTTACACTGGAGCCAGTAGTAATTTACTACGGAAATGCTTTATCGACACCAAACGTTTCTTCCCTGAAGCTGCTTACACAGATTAACAACCATTCTAGACTGAGCTTTTTTATTAGGTTCATTAGTGCCTCTTTCCTTTTATTTCTCCTGGCTCAACTCAAAATATTAATCTTATCACTTGCTATAAAGACAATTGCTTTTTATCAAAAATTCAACAGTAATATGTATTTTTAAGGTGACCCCTTAAGTGTACAGAAGGACTCTGCAGTGCTGGCAGCCACTGGAGACATGAGAAAATAGACAGAACCTGATTATGCTCTAGAGAACAGTTGTTACTTCTAACACAGCCCATTCAGATTTTGCTATGCCCTGTGATATTCTTGCCAGGGTGCTTGGTTGCAATAGTTTTTATAAGTCCATGAAGAATTAGGAAGTTTTGTTCATTTAGAAATCAGTTTCTTTAAAAACAGGATTGACCTCCGTGGCACCACCACCAGTAGTTTGGAATCTCATATATGAGAAAGCTGTCAGTTTGAAACTGCCATGTCTCAGAATAGCAACTACAGAAATTATTTTTGGAAGAGAGAAAAACCAGATTCATGAATAAGCTGGATTTCTGTCCCTTTCCATGTGTGGAGGTGATCAGTATTGATCCTGCCGACATTCCTGGAATGTGCCTCCTTTCGAAGGCAAGCTGGGGACTGGTTGAGTTGCTGTAATTCAGGTATTGTCCCCAGATGTAAAATATTGTCTCTGCAAGGCTCTTTGCTCAGTTCACACATTTACTGTTTTCTGGTTGCATCTCAAGATTTTAGAGACAAGCCGCAATGAAATAGAGAAAAATGATGAATTTTGGTTTCTATGACAGATTTTGTTTTGTTTCATATCCCTGTTCTGTAAACATGCTGCTACTCATCTCTGTGCCAATAACTTCATTATTCTGTAATGTAATTAACTTCCTCTAGCTCCATCTTCCTGTCCTTTCTCACATGAATGACTATACCCTACGCAGGTGACTCAGCTCTGACGTGTTGATGTATTTTGTCACAATCAGAGCTGAATTTCCAGGGAAGGGGAGAGGTGGTTACCTTCAAATTCCCATGTACACATCTCTGATTTAGACCCTCTGTGTCAGCTAAGCTGAGACTCCTTCGTCCAAGGAAGCATTCAGCCTTTTCCCTGGACTGGAAATCCAAGTATTGAAATTTCACACGAGCTGGAGTTCCAGAAAACTGCAACAGGCCAATCTCCTGCCAGTCTATATCTCTGTGTGTGTGTGTATATATATATATATATGTATGAACACACTTTTTTCTTTACAAGGGTGCAAAGACTCAAAAGAAGAAAATGTATTTTTTAATCTTTAAAAAAAAACTACTCCCTCCCTCCACCCCCAGTCTGCTAAAATAGAAGTGTTTTTCATTTGCAAACTGATTTCCTTGTACAAGTCTTAAACTCTGTGTAAGAAAATGAGTTTTGCCTTGGTATGTGCTGGCTTATTTTAGTAATAAAAGTGGAAGTTTTATTGTAGGTAGTAGAACACGGCTAATAATGTAACCCCTTTCTAAAGTTTCACCTAAAACTCAGCTTGATGAAGGAAAAGTGTAATGTTAGATTAAACTATTTAACAAAACAATATTTCTGGTTTAGTGACTAGATGATCATATCCTAATTTTATAGATGTAGTTATTGGCTTGTGAGGCAGTCCTGGTAATAGGAAATTTTTTTTGGTTGTTTGAGGCTGGTATTCCAACACTATTATAAGGTTCTCAATATATTTATGTGCAAACACAAAATTTGATAATGGCTAAAAATATATTTCATCTCACTATAAAGATTTGGCTAAAATATTGGTGGATAACTCCAATGTGCTCTGAACAACATACCCACCAAAAACGTGGATATGTTTGAAAGCACTGAGGACAAAATTCCATTTGTATTTGTAATTTTTTTTTTTTTTGAGTCAAATGAGGTCAATGGGATTGACTGATTTAAGGTGAGTAGGATTAAATTTGAGAGAAAAAATGAATCCAGACTTGGTTACTGCTTGGCTGCACTGCTGGAAGGAGATAATTTGCTGTAGCTTTTCTGTAGGTGGAGCCAATGTCCTCACCTGCTTGGCTTATCTCCATTTATCAGCACATCATCATTTCCCTGAAACATGACCCTTTACAAAACAACCCAAATGTTTTGGAGCCATTTATGTCTGATGATATTTAGGATAGTTACTGGTTCTGTATGGTCATTATTGCCCTGCTTTTTACACAATTTACTTGGGTATGTTCTTTCTAAATAGACACTTTGTGTTCTCTCCCAGCCACCTGTGATAATGGAAGATTTTATACATAGTCCAAGTTCCACTGATACAACTAAAAAAAAGAAAAATAATCGAATAGCAGACAGAGAGATGCTTAGTCAGCTGGTGGCTGTACTTGGTAATTGCAAACAGGTTCTTGGTGCTGTTTCACCGACTTCTGGCCACTGTATCCTCCATTAACCAAGTCCTTATGCTGCCATTGCTCTGCGGTGTTGTCTCGTTCCTAATTCCCTTCAAACCAGTATTTCTTGGGAAAGATTTCCAAATGGGGTAGTCAAGGGCCATTTATTAGCGGGAATGAGCTTCACACACCTTTCTCCTTAAAAACTGCATTTGGAGAATGCATTATTTTCATTTGCTAATAGGTAATTAACATCTAGTTATATATTTTTTGTAGTCACACTGCTTTAATTGGCTTTGGCTCTTACACATTTTATTTCCCTGAATATAAATTTATTTACGGAACTATGTAAGTCTTAGACTTCAGATTTATAACAATGAATATAAGCTAAAATATGTGGGTTTATTTTCTTTAGGTCATTATTTAACTCAAAAGTAAACATTGGAAAAAATATTTCTCTAATACATGATCTTTAGAAGGAGAACTTCAGGAATTTCTCAGTTGATGAGATCCTTTCAGCAAGCTCCTGCAAATACTGAGTTAATTAAATTTCTACTTTTTAATTTTCAGCTGAGTTTTTGCGAGGTTTATTAACTAAAGCAGTGGTCTACAGATGCTGAGCAAGAAACAGTATATTGATTGCTAGGTATTTGAAAGTATGGGGAGAAATATGGGGCCCTAAATAATTCCTAAAAATCAGCCAGAAGCTAACTTGACAGATTTGCATCCTTCACGTAAAACATGAAGGCACTAGATGGCTCTCTTGAACGAGGATTGTGTTTCAGTCTTGTTTTCACAGACAATCTCACAATCTCAATTTGTTATTTTTCATTGCTCATTTTACAATGGTAGAACTTGAAGTTGATGCAAAGACAATTCCACATAGATTTTATTTTAGTCTGTGATCTGAATGCAGTTTAGAACAGCTATGTCTGAGAACCAAAGCAAGAGGACTGAAAAGGATCGTGCAGTTTTCTACAGAAAATCAGGAATGCAATCCGAAGGGATTAGTGGAATTTGGTCCCAATGTGTTAGTCAAGCTTTGTAATTGAATTTACAAAAGTGGAAGGGCAGATGAAGGGGTCAGTTTCCTCTTTGAGTGAGTTGGAGTTTCACCATATCTGCTCTGATGCCCCAACTGCCAGAACACATCTGAGAGCACCTCGGGGAACCAGCAGTGCTCAGTGCAGGTGTCAGCAGGGGTTCAGCACTGCTCAGTGCAGGTGTTTGCAGGGGTTCAGCAGTGCTCAGTGCAGGTGTCAGCAGGGGTTCAGCAGTGCTCAGTGCAGGGGTTCAGCAGTGCTCAGTTCAGGGGTTCAGCAGTGCTCAGTTCAGGATTTCAGCAGTGCTCAGGTGTCAGCAGGGTTCAGCAGTGCTCAGTGCAGGTATTAGCAGGGGTTCAGCAGTGCTCAGTTCAGGATTTCAGCAGTGCTCAGGTGTCAGCAGGGGTTCAGCAGTGCTCAGTGCAGGGGTTCACCAGTGCTCAGTTCTGGTATTAGCAGGGGTTCACCAGTGCTCAGTTCAGGTATTAGCAGGGGTTCACCAGTGCTCAGTTCAGGGGTTCAGCAGTGCTCAGTTCAGGTGTCAGCAAGGTTTCAGCAGTGCTGAATCAAACCATGGCCTCTCGCACCTTGGGGCACTGTGAGGCACTTGGGGCACTCCCATGGCTCAGCATTCCTTGTTTTAGTGTCTGGGGGAAGCAGCTGCCATTCAGAAGAACGTTGTTTCCATGGAGAAAGCACATCATTCTTGTGCTTGAGAATCATAGGCAATGTCATTGCTGGTGAATTTTTCTGTCCCCAAATATGAGTAATTAAGCTTTTTGCTAATTGCTATTTCATAAGTGATTGTGCAGGTGTCAGATAGGTGAGAACACGCAGTATATTATCTGCTCAATTGTTGTCTTTGCTGTCATCTATTAAACATCTGTTTTGATGAAGAATTAGAGTATCCTTGGGAATTGCCACACTGATAATTCCATAATTCCCTAAGATGTAGCATTCATTCTCATTTTCTTTTTTTTTTTTTTTTTTTTACCTCAAATGGAAGATGCCTGTGCGGGTTCCTATAGCTTGAACAACATAATGATGAACAGACTTGTGGTGGAGAATTTTTCTGATTTTGTAGTCGATTTACACATACATGCCCATGCCACAAACAACTTTTTCCTCTTGTAGAGCTTTCTCACAAAGGAAGTAGAATCTGTATTCTATTTAAAAATGTACTATTGTAGCACAGGAGAAAGGATTTTTATTGCAGATGCGTTGTTATCCCTAGAAAAATGTTGTTCTGTTCCAGAGCCTTGGTGGACTGAACACCTGCATGTTTCAGAGTCAGAACAATCCGTTTGTTCTCACTTATTTCTGATTTGCCTGGAGAGAGTAATTTTCAGCTCTCAACTTGCAAATGGCGTATTTTCACATAGGAGGACATGTGGCAGAGAAGAGATTTTCTGCTGATAACAAATTTCAGAAACCTTCTCAGAATAATGTTACCTTTCAGCCTCTCGCCAGCACTGTGAGTGTTTACAGAGGCCTGGCAGCGCTTGCTCCCCATCTGCATCATTACGGCGCAGCGTGATGGGCCAGAAAAAGGAATTCTTACCGAGAGATTGGGAACAGACAAGCACAGGTCCCCAGGAAAAATAGTTCATTTTAACACCAACTCAGATACTAGAATCTATCAAAACAATAGTGGGCTTCAGGATGTCAAGAAAGAGCTTCTGGAAGGATTCCAAATCAGGGCTACTTCGATCATTTGTTTCCTCTGTGTCCTTCAGCAGGAGGGGTTTCTTGTCTCTGTCACACGTATCTGGAAGCCTGGTGCCATGTGCAAAATTTTTCTTTAATTTATTAACCATTTTTTTCTGAATAGCTTGAATTCCAGCAAAGACTAAAAAATTACTGTTTAAACATGCAGAAAACCTGAGTGTTTTTTGTGCCGGACAGAAAAAAATAGTTAGAAATTTTCATAAAAACTTTCCTTTTATGTCTTTGGAAACAAATTATGAATACATTGTTAGCAAGCTGAGTATTCCCAGTATATGAATTTATGGTGGTTGAACATCACAAGAATCTTTCACTCAATTTTGTGTTGCTTTAGCTCTAATGTCAAATGCATGTGAATATTTCCTGTGATCCCTTTCTGCTGGAATCAAAGGCAGTCTAACAGAGATGAACTCCATACATAAGGGAAAGTGGAGGCTGTGCAATTGCAAATGCAAGCTAGTAGGTTTGGAGCTGGTATGAACATCATGACACTGTGATATTTGTAAAATGCTTACCAGTTATTTACAAAACGCTGACGGGTTGAGCAGAAGCTCTCCTGGGAAGAGGAGCAAAAGAGCAGGCTTAACATATTTAGTTTGCCAGCTGTAGGAGTTATGCACTTTTTTTGGATAGATATTTACTACAGGAAAGGCAAATTTAGGCAATTTAGAGCATGAAGGAATTTACAAAGAAAGCTTGTTTTGTCAGATTGAAAAAGGGTTCATACATGAGTTGAATAATTGCATTTGCCATTATGACAGCTAAATTTATTTGACTGCGTTCCCTCCAGGTCAAAATAATGTATTGTAAACTTGGCAGTCATGAGTGTTTCTGGTCTTTCACTGGCCTGCTGCAGCTTGAGGTTGCAGTGACTCACAGATTTATGAAAGACCTGCAAGAATTCTCTTTCCACAAGAACATCCTCCCCTTCTTTTTCAGAGCCGAGTTAAATAATCCAGATCTAACATATTGAAGTTCTTCGTCTACCATCCCTTTTCCCTTTCCCTTTGAAGGAGGAATTACTTCAGCAATAACAGTATCAGCCAGTGTCAGGGTGAAACAATGGAGACTTTTCTGTGAGACTTTTGGCCCTCTTTGGTAATTAGTGTGTGTCATCACCTGGTGATTGTGATGAAGCCATACTCAAAATTTTTGCCCAGGACAAGTTGCAGAATTACACATTTAATCATGTTACATGCTAACCTGTATTTCTTTTGAGACACACTGAAATAGTGAAAAAACTATTTGGCACTTTTAGGTATCAGAAAAGCCTTTTTATTTGAAGGTTTGGAGCCCTTCTTCCCCAAACTGTTAGTCCTGAGGATGGCTTAAAAATTTGACTGTCTCTCTGAATACTCCCTGAATTACTGTAAGGTATCTGTCTCTGAATATATTCAGGCCTTTTCTTTCCTGAAGTGTTGCATAGTGCTTGGGGTTCACTGACAGGGAAACACAAGGACAAGCAACTTGGAAAAAGTGAAGTTTACTGGCTTGCCTGTCCTCTGGATCTCTCTGTGATGTTTTGACCTTTCTGTATTCATCACACCCCCCTTCACTCCCGTCTGTGCTTGAGGCACAGGGATGAGTAGCAGCTCATGCCTTGCTCTTCCACCTTTCATGCGGGCAGTGCAGCCCCGCTGCAGGTGCACAACAAGCGGCAGCTGTTCCAGCAGTGCCCCAGGTGTGGGAAGCACCGGAGGGACTCTGTGCCTGCCCGGCTCCCCCACCTGCCTGCGCTGCCCGGCACCCAAACCTGCCCAGCTCCCAAACCTGCCTGCACTCTCCGGCTCCTACACCTGCCCGGCTCCCAAACCTGCCTGCACTGCCTGCCCTGCCCGGCTCCCAAACCTGCTCAGCTCCCAGACCTGCCTGCACTGCCCGGCCTCCACACC
>VYZT01038391.1:340275-368638 GCA_013400735.1 Pomatostomus ruficeps | reverse complement strand
GGCTCCCACACCTGCCTGCACTGCCCGGCTCCCACACCTGCCTGCACTGCCCGGCTCCCACACCTGCCTGCACTGCTGGGCTCCCACACCTGCCTGCACTGCCTGCACTGCTGGGCTCTCACACCTGCCTGCACTGCCCGGCTCCCACACCTGCCCGCACTGCCCGGCTCCCACACCTGCCCGCACTGCCCGGCTCCCACACCTGCCCGCACTGCCTGGACTTCAGCTATTCCCAGCCTCCAACTCCGAAAGCGATTCCTTGGGAATGGCAGCTGCGTCTGGGTAAATACACACAGCATACACAAAATCCATGCAAATGTCCAGACTATCAATCTCTCTTTTCCAAGTGAATTTCCTGGCTACAGGAATATAATATTCTATGTAAGTAATGTACCATATATAGCATCAGTTATAAAGTGATATTTGTGGTATTAATGGATCTGTAAAAATGTTGTGGGGGATGATTTGTATTAGCTCTTTTGCACGACAGGAGTACTATGTGAAATGTCTCATAAAAAAAGATGGATTCTGAAGAGAGCCAAATGTTCTTTTAAAGGTATTTTAGACAAATATTTTATTTTTTTCTCCAATGTAAATTCAAACTCAGGTTTATAGCACCCATAAGTGTTTTCTAATAATTCTGAGAAAGTGATGATACCAATGCTTCTGTCATGACTGTTTCCAAATGCAGAAGTAACTTCTCTTTAATGACAAAATAAAATTTATATAAATGTCAGAAAGAAGAAAAGGTGAGGTTTTGGGTGTAGGAATGTAATTCTTTATAGGACACCTATTTTGTTTTCAGAAATAAAATGGAACTGTCTACATTTTGCACTAATTCTGTCTTTTGCATGCCTTCAGAGCTCTGAATGTCTAAAGCGCACCTACCAACATTTAAGATTTGAAGCACTACACGTCCTGATTCTTGGTGTAAAAAGAAATTTAAGAATTGAGACTTCCTGTGAAGGAGGGGCAATACATACACAGAGCACGTTGTAACTGTGGAGTCTCTTACAGAGCACCTGGCAGTTGTGCAGATATACTTCAGAAAATCGTTCTTCCAATGCTTTCTTGAGTTAACAGCCTATCAAAAGCTTGCTAGGAAAAAGAAATATCTATAAAAGTTTTCATTGTATTCTCAGCTGTGTTAAACCAATTTATTAAGAGTGGATTTATGCGCTCTGGTACCTGAACAAAGTAATTTGTATTGGGATTGTTCAAGGTGATGACAGAACTGGAAGTCATTATTACATTACACTTGTATTTCTCTCTGCTGGCAAGTTCCTGAAAGACTCGAGATTTTAGATGTTGTCACACTCAGAGACAGAGTCTCACCTAACCTGGAAATCAGCAAGATAAAAAAGCAGGAAATGACCTGTAAAGAACAAAGTTCCTTGGGATTTTCAGGGACTGGTTGGGGATTTCTTGAAAAGGAACTGAGTTAATGATTGATTGTGAAGGAAGGAGTGAAAATAATGAGGTGTCATTAATTTTTCATAATTGTCAACACTACAGGTGATAACTGGAAGCAATAGATTGCTTTGTCTTGGAAGCACACGTCAAAAGCTGTTCTAGATGTCATTGTACCATAACAGCTGAGCAAAACCATAGTGTGCTTATGTATGAATCTGTTAATCTTGTCTAATTTAATGCACTGAGAAATCAAATTTAACTTTTTTGTTTGTTTTCTCGGTTGGGGTTAAATGAGCAAGCAATTCTTTGACTTCTTAGTGAAAGAAAGTCTGTCTTGCTTTAAGTGTTAAGATAAAATAGCACTGAATTAAAAATGGTTTTCAACTCTTCTTTTTTTTTTTAGTAGCACATGGACTGTTCCAGTAGGGGGTTTAATTATTTATTTTTTAGTGGGCCATCTGTTCATGTACTATTGCTTAAAGGGAAGAAAATAGGAAAGGCAAAAATATCAGAAGGTAACAGAGAAAAGTCTGATACAGCAGCTTGGTGGGCAGCATGTGAAAAATACAAGTTCTTCGCTGACTTTTAGACTGCATGGACATTGTCATGGCAGAAGAGGAAGAGCTTTGGAGCTAAGGAGTTAGTACTCAGGATGTTTTGGGGGTTTATATTGGGTGGGATTTTTCATCTCTGCGTTTTCTTTTTGATATAAAGATCAAAACTGTAAAAGTCTGTAATATGTGTAAGACATTCTGTGCTGGAGATAACGATGGTTTTACAGAACTCTTTCTGTGGGCCATTAGGCTGTAGTATTGCTCTTTCCTAATTCCTATGACTACAATGCATTGTTTAGTTCATGCACACCATGTTTAGTCAATAAACAAACATCCAGAGCATGTGGAAAGTTCATTTTCTAGAGGTTTTGGAAAAATCTAATTATGTGAGATAATGTGTTACGGTAATGCAAAAGCTAAAGTATAAAATACGTGTAACCTGAGCAGTGCCCAGACTGCTTTCTGTTAAATGTTTTCTGTTGGAAATTACTGGCATTAAAATCTCAGCAGCTTTTTTCTGATGAAGGAAAACCCTTTGAACGATGCTGTTATTGTGATTTTACTTAAAGTCTTGACAAAATCTAATTTCATAACCTGGAATATTCAAGATGCTTTGTTGTCATGTAATATTACCAGAAAAGTGGTCTGAGAAGTAGGAGTGAGATGTACCTGTTCCAGATTTTGCTTGGCTTCTTTGAATAGGCTCTGCTGGTATTTTAGGCTATTTGGAACTTAATAGGATATGGTCTTAATTTTTTTTTTCCTCTATGGTTGAAGGACACTGAACAAAATTTGAGAAATAAATTTTAGAAAATAAAGACCACACAAGATGCGTTCAGGGCCTTGACCTTTGAAGCCCAGTGAGCTCTATGTGTATTCATGTGAAAATACAGCATTTGTGCTTAGATAATGTGCAAAACTCCTGCAATCTGCAAAACCTGAGGGGAGAGTTCTCTTCATGATACCTCAATGTACCATGAGACTTCCAGTCCCCAAACTCTACTAAAATGTTAAATACTTTCCCCATAGAAGCTTGGGATTTTTCAGAATCACTGGTAAGAAAACTCAGTAGCTTTCCAGCGGTTTGACAGCAGCTCTGCAGTCATGGCAATGTTGTTTCCCAGGTGATTTTGGGATGTCCAGCCTCAGTGAAGGTGCTGAGTCCAAGTGTGCTGAGCTGAGCTGCTCGAGAAGGGAAGGGGCAGAACACACTCTGAACATCCTCATCAGACTGAGTTCCAGGAGCAAGACAGAGACTGTTCTGTAATTCAGATGTATTCCAGTTCTGAGCAAACACTTTGTGTCTCAGTGCTGGCAGGATGAGAGGCACTTCTGGACACGTGCACAGAGGAAGTGACGGACACCTGCAGGTCCTCCCACTGCTGCAAGGAAGTTTCCATGTAAACGTTTCATTCTGGGTACCTATACTTAAAAATTACAACTAAATCTCTGAGAGACTTACTTTTTAGATATCCCACCTTTCAGCCCTGGGAATATTCTGATCTTTTGATTTAGATTTGAGCTTCTCAGATTTTGAAGTCACAGCTCTTGGAATAGTGAGAGAAACCCATGGGGTTATTTGTGTAAGTTGTGTTACCTGGAAAATAATTTGCCTGCTCTCCCCAGCTATTGCTGCTGTGTCTGAGTAGTTCTTGCTCTGTTCTTCAGGCCTTACCCTGAGGCAGGGTCTCTTCTCACTCAAGCTTGAAAGTTCTGCTCTACTGTCACCTCAATCCATATTTAATGACCTTACAGAGCTAATCGAATAATAGAAGTACAGAGTCTGCTTTTTCTTCAGTTGCTATCTGCAGATAAAGTAAACTTTTACAATTCAGATGGGTATAGGGAAATAATGATTAATGGCCAAATATGGATATAAACATCTGCATTTAGATGTTGGTAATTGAGCACAACCATGTTTAAATGCTGTGCCTAGAATATTTCCTGTGCAACTATTGGAAACCCATAAAATGATCAGGACAAAATCTACCTCATGAGTAAGGCTGGAGAGTGTTGAGTAATTTAAGGTAAAAATAATTCATATGAATTTTAATTATTGTAAAAAACCAACGCCGAAACAGCACAACAGTCAACCCCCTGTGAAATGCATAAACAAAACAGCAATGTGTCAAACCTTATCTTTAATTTAGACTTCTAAAGTATTTTTTATTGTGAATAAATAATTGCAAACTGTTTACAACCAGATAAGCTGTGATAATTGAGTTGAATTTCCAAGAACTGTTTTTAAAAGCTATTCTAACAGAAATTTTGTAGCATTAACATTGCTCAAGAAAAGAGATAAAAGATACTGAGATTCAGTTCCTCTTTCTATGGATAGGAAAGAGAACCAACAAGTTAAGTGAAACTTTGAACCCTATTCAGGTCTGTTTCCTGAGCAAGAAAACCCTCATTAACTTGACCATTTCTCATTTTGTGAACCAGTCACTGACTAATTCACAAGAACCCCATAAAATGGTACTTGTTCTGTGTATAGGGATTGTTCTGTATGCATACACCTGCAGATGGGGAGGACATCAGGGGTAGCAGAAGAGCTAAAGGGGGGCCCTCAGGGTGGCCCATTCCTCCCGGTGAACCACAGAAGCCCTACCAGCCTTTCTGTGGTAAGTTTGCTCCAGTGAATGGATTATTTGTCAGTCACACTCGTATTTATGTTTGTGATCACAGAACTAGTAATTTGTGCATGTCTGGGAATATTTTTGTTTTCTAATTTGTCAATTAAAATTTTACTTTACCATTCTATTTTAATTTCTCAGTTTACCTTTTGTTTTAAGGGGTTGGATAATGATACGAGCTACAAATCAATTTAAGGTTCTTTTTCCCTTTTCCTGTCTTGCAGATTCCTAACATCTGGTAGGAAATGCATTGCATAGGAGGAAGGTCAGAAGAAGAAATCAATGATTCCAACTTGAAAGACTAAATTGAGGCAGGTAATGATGCAGTTGCTTGGCTTGTAATTCTGCCCGTTTGATACAAGGCCTTTATAGTAGCTGCTTCTTAGAATGCTGCATGATAGATATTAATGAAGTAAAGTACAGAATCACAATCATTTTACTTAATTGCTCTGTAAAAAAAAAAAAATTAAGCCATCGTTGTACCATTCTTTCTCTTAGATCACGCCTGTGATGAGATCACCCTGTGTACCACCATTTTCCTCACAGAAAACGTGAGCAATGTGAGGATCAGAAGAAGCTTGCGAAAACAAGGACTGCATTGCACTCATTTTTTCCTTATGTTGTAAACTGTTCTAAAGAAAATGCTGTCATCCAAATGCAATGAGACAAAGAGCCTACAATAAAAGAATATAAAACGTAGTTACTTTTAAGTATGTTTTTATTACAAGTGCAAAGGAACTTTGGCGTTAGGTTTTTCATAGAATAATGCGCTTCCAAAACTGTGTTTACAGAGATGTGGGGTGGGGAGGACTTGAGCAGTGAAAGAGACAAGTGCAAATAAGAGATCTAACCTAGAATGATGCTTTATTGTTGGCATGTTTGCTACTCAATGAAAATGTTGCTTCCATTTCCTTTTTATTGCCTCTAAATACAGTAAGATCCTCAGAGGATCTTTATTCATTGTTATCCTTAGCAGACTTGCACGTGATTTAATCTGCAGTGACGGTGCTGCAGTGATGGCACTGACTAGAATTACCCTGGTGCTGATGTAAATACAGAAAGAGTCAAACCATTGGTTCCCGGAGACCTGCTGAGGGCCGAAGGTCAGCCTGGAAGTGCAGTCTCCTGAAGAAAGGCACAGAGCAGCATCCAAACAGAAAATGAGTGATGCATGTAAAGGGAGCCTGTAGCACGCTGAGGTACTGACTGTGGACCTGTTCCTGAAGATATTGCTGTTAGGTAGGAGTTGATGCCAAGAATTTTTGACATTTGTAGGATAAGTCCATCAATTGGCAGGATATGTGAAGAAGTGATTTTGGAAATGGAGGCTGTGTGGTAAGACATGGGGGCCTAGAAGATCTGCCTGACTCTATTGTGAGAGTCCAGAGAGAGCTGTAAATAACCAGATAGTATTTAACCAAGAAGTAATGCAGTAAGTAAACTATGAAATAAATTGTTTCTGTAATATGTCAACAGAGTTATGCAGTTGGCAGTTTTCCACCAGCTAACTTTTTATACTCTCTAGGCTTCAGTTCTTACTCCACACAGTTCCTCTCTTTGTACAGTGAACCTACATCTTATAGTTTTTAACCCTTAAACTATTTAGAGCTCTTTGTTTTGAATTATCTTGTGCCAAAATGTCTGTGTTTATAAGTTTTGTTATCTGATGTCAGTAGACCTTGGGTAATGGTTATTATCAGCCTACTGCTAGATTTAAATTAAGGAGAATCTGCCAATTCATAGACTTGCTGGGTAACTTAGCAGATCTTTTTTTTGTTGTTTAGCAACAATATGGTACATTCTGTGCTTGTTGAGAGCTTTGAAATGCACCTTAGCAGCTAATTAAAACTGTGGAACGTGTGTGAATGGCATTTATACCTAGCCTGGAGATTTGGCATGCTCAGGGAGTCCTGTGTGCTTAAAGCAGTGACGGAGCCAAGCTCCGCAGTGATTTACAGAAGGCCTAGATCAAATTCCTCACAGGGATGTTTGGGAAGGCATAGAAAATGAACTGCCACATTTGAAAGAATTGTTAGGACTGGCCTTGTCTAAGCCTGTAACAACTTAAGACAGAGAAATGAAATAAGTGTGAAATTAAACATTTCAGGTGGTATTGAGGGTGAAGAGTTTCTGCTTTGTAGTGTGAAGGGAGAATGGAAAGAAGAGTCAGTATGAGTTACAGAATCCCTGAAGAGAAGCATCAGCATTAACAGATGCCTAACTCCTAACAGAAGGGTCAGAAGAAAAGTGTAAGAATTGAGGGATGGTAAAACATAAATATATTTAAGTGAGGGGAGGTAGCTCACTTCAGCCTCAGTGCATAGAAATTTTCTGTTAACTTGATAATCAACGAGTTAATAGCATTAATATTTATGTTCTAATAACTGGGCTTAAGACTAAATGATGAAATAAAATTATTTCATCCCCTAAAATACAGTGGTCTCTAAAGTAGAGAGTTGGCAAGGAACTGTTGAGTGAAATTTTGTGGTTTTCACTTATTTAGCACTTTTTGCTTGGCTAGTTCAGCGCTACATTATTAATATGTCTGTAAGTAAATATGTTTGTAAGTAGAAGTCAGAAAAAAGTTGGTTCTCCTTTGTTATGCATATCATAATCTATGTGTCAGCACACAGACTAAAGTTGTCTCTGTTTTCTGTTTTGAGTTTTAGGTCATAGAATATTCTGAAAAGAATTCATTTGGTATACACTTAACTACAAATTTTCATTATGCTAATTTTATCAACAGTATATGGGCTGTGAAGTGTTAATGCATTTATTAACTGCTAAATAGAGATCAAGAATTTTTCAGATTTGCTGTTCTTATTTTGGCTAAGGATTCTTTAGTAACATATTGTGTTTTCTAAAGCTAATTGCTCTTTTGAAGTGAAACTCTATAAATCAAATCTCCATAGTAACACTGGATTCTTCTGCCAACCTGTGCTGTTGCAAATTTCCTTGTCAAAGTGAAGGCAGTTTCGCAGTTGTATAAAAACAATCTTTTTCATGTAGTTAGAATGGAGAAGTAAGACCAACACTCTTATTGGTCATTTTGCTTGGCGTTTGTGGGGGCAGAAAGTGTTCCGAAGTGGAATTTTAGCTGGCAGTTGTGCTACAGAACATGTTTAGTGGAAGACAAAGCTTGAAGGGATGGCTTATTGACTGGAATGACTTTAACCAGAGTCTTTTAGCAGGTTGAGAATTCTGTTTTTATTCTACATTTCTTTGTTCACTACTGAGAGACCTGACATTTGCCTGTCATGGGGATCATAAGCTAATTGAATCAAAATGGCATAAAAGTAATTGCTCTAGCTCAGAAATATTTTCATAAATAATGAGTTAGAATTGTTCATCCAACGCTTACAAACAAAACCCCTGAATGAGCTGTCATGTGAAGGACTGTGCTGCTGTTCACGCTCCCCTGGGCAGCAGGGCAGGGCATCCCTGGTGCTGCTCAGAGGCTGCTCGGCTGCAGGGGAGCCCTGCCGGTGCTTCCCTGATCCTGGAAGGAGGCACCACTCTGGATTCCTGAAACTGTGGGTCCTGATTCCTGCTGGCCCATGAAGGGTCCTATGAGTTGTCTTTCACTTCCTGATGAAGAAACAGTTCCTGAGTGGTTCTGCTGGGGCTGTGCAGTCATTACCCTGGGTGCGTGAGGTAGCTCTGTATCAAACACTGAATGTGGGTTCTGACCTGCCTCCCCACCTTGAAATGAGAAGCAGATTTAATGGGTGATCAAAATGCTCTTGGAATGACTTAGTGTCAGGTCGTGTCTGCTTGTGGGTGGGAAATGTCTGTTTTTCTGCACATAAAATGGATGTGCATTTGGGCTTTCGCTTGGTGATGGGTTGCAAGTTTCTCATGGAAACAGTAGTGGTGTGCAGCGTGACACAACTGCCCAGTGAGCAGAAAGGAAGAGGCTGTGTGTGAATAAATTGTTCTGGCTTCCTACATACGGGGGGAAGTTTGCCACTTTGATGATTAGAAATGCTCCTTTTGTGGAATAGCAACTGGTACTGTGCTATCCATACTTACCATTGTATGAGATGTACATAGGTATGTAAAGGTCCATGTAGATGTCTGCTTAATAATGCTGCTGATCAATATGTGCAAATCCTGCAAGGGGGAAGGAATTTATAATTTATAGATAGACCTTTTGACTCTGGAGACTCAAAAATATTTGAGACTTTTAGTTGCTGTAACGCCTTTGCTTATTACATATTCTTCAGTGTCGGAACCAGGGCTTGAAAGGGTTGATGGCATCGTCTGTGCATCCCATACTTGCCTTAGACTGAGTAAGTTAAGCTCTAATTTCAGTGTATAAGAGAAAGGAGAAATAGTAAAGAAGAGGAAGCTCCTGCTAGGGTATGAATTGGGGTCCCTGCGGTACCTCTAGGCTGGTCATGAGCGTTACATTGTCCTATGCTTCACATAAAAGAGAAAATGTGTTCTTCTGAAGAAGGACAGCCTGGCTAAGAGCAGGAGAGAACATTGAACTTTCTTCTTCATCAAGTTCTTCTGAAACAAAGTGTTACTCTGAAGAGCCTTGAGCTCACTCTGCCTCTCTTTTGAAACTAATATGACATAAGATGTTTATAATAACAGTAATTCCAAGTTTTTGAGTTTAAAATATATAGAAATCAGATAATACATAGCATGTAATTTTTTTTCCTCAGTATACTAAGGCACTTTTATTTGTTGAAACTGTACCTGCTGTATTCAGGCCTTCTGCAATAGTGGCTCCAAAAGTTATCAAAGCAAACCAAACCCCAAACCTGTACTGAGGTAAGTTTAGTGCCTAAAAAAATGTAAAACATGGCAACCACAGATAACTCGGGTTTGTTATTGCTGCCACTTCCGTCTGTAACATGGTAGATTTTTTAAAAATACACATGATCACGTCTTCTGTACAGAATTTAGTATCCTACATCAACGTGCAGTTTTGCTCCATTTGCCTGTTTTCCAGTCTTATCCTATGCAAACATCATCACATGGATTCCCAAAGTTTTGAAAATTCTTCTTTGGGGTCTGTTTTTAATCACAACAGATAATAGCAGTAATTTCAGTGGAGATTCTTTTGATTTACATCTCTAGAGAAAATGAAACATTTGGATATTTATGCTATCTATGCATTCAGCACTTATTTTGAGTACTGATGCATAGGGAAGTAGTTTTTAAACTGTTTCTCTGCCCCTGGTTGTGTCAGGTATTGATGTCAGCATATAGGTACAGGAAAGATGAGGTCTTTGAACTGTGTGAGGACGTGGTGTCTTGCTCCTTATGTTGCCCTGAGGTAAGGAAAAGGAATAAAATAAAGAATTTCTTTTCCCATTCTTAAAAAAAATTATCTGTGATGTGAAGTGTTGCTGTTTCCAAGAGACAATATCAGACACTTTTCACTCTGCCATAATTTTAAAACAGATAAGGATCTGTTGTATCTTTTATGCAGTGATAAAATATGTTGTGTCTTTTTTTCCCTGATCATATTTTCAGTTAAGGGGTGGGTTTTTCTGCTCTGATAAAAAGGGAAGACTGAAAGAGGAAATTTGAACAGATGGATTCGAGTTACCAAGCAACACTTAGTTTCCCAGGCAATGGGAAAAGAATTGGAGCAGGTGCTAAGTGGATTTTATTCCCTTTTTTTTAAAATTATTGTGAGCTGATGCATGAGCTTCAGTTTAACAGACTCTTGACAAACTTCATAGAATGGTAAATACTCAATTAGGTGATGGTAGCTACCTGTGCAAGTTGTTCCCTGTGTGGCTTGACCCGTTCTTTTCTGTATCTGTGGTGGCACAGTCTGTGCAGCAAGGCTGCTGTAGAGGACATTGCTGCTGTTTGCTTCACTCCAATATTCTCATATACAATCCACTATTTTTCTGATTTTAATATGTTCCTGTAGTATTGGGTTCAGGCTCTTCTGAAGAATATTAGTTTCAGAATGGAATAAGTGTTCTGCATTCTCAAATGTTGAGACGTCACCCCCTACCTCTTCCCTCTCGACAAAGGCTGACTTGGTTGGCAGATCTCAGCTGATAGGCAGAGCTGCACTGAATTGGTGGGTGCCCTGAATTCAGTTTCTGGCAGATCCAAAACCAAGATTTTTTATGAAAAAGACAATGCAAAATAATTTCTTCCTTTCTTTTTTTAGTGAGGATGTGGTGAGATCTTTTGACAAGCCTATAATTTTAGCTTTAGGTTAAAAAGCATGCTGTTTACAAGTAGTTTTTTTTTTTTTTTAGAAAAAACAAAATGCCCACCTGCCAAAGCACGCCCAACACCCAAACTGTGTGAAAAATTGTCTGTCTTATCTCTTTAGGTTACTGCTCTCATGTCCCTCTCTGCCATACATTTGCATAGCCTGAGAGCTGTATAGAACACTTGGGAATGTAGGGATGAAATGTCTCTGAATATCTAGGGGAGATAATTTTGTTAACCCAGAGCTTTGGCATTCTGTTACATGACAATGTGATAACTGTAATCTTTGTCAGAAAATAATACCCAATTTTCTATCTGCCAGCATCTCCCACTCCTTTGCTGCAGGGCTGCTCTCGATGCACTCATTCATCACCAGCCTGGTCTGATGCTGGGCACTTGCCCTCACCCAGGGGCAGGTTCCCGGGAGCACATCCCTGCAGCCTGGCACTGTCCCCCTGACCTTTCCCTTCCCCCAGTAACACCAGCAGCACCTGAGGGTGAGCTCAATCCCATTGACTGAGCTATTGAGTAGTATTGGTCCCAGTATGGGCCCCTGACGGACACTGCAAATATCAGCACAAAACCTTTTTTGCATTTAAAAAAAAAGCTTGCTTTGCCACAGAGCCAATGGACTTACATATTTGAAGTCTTATTAACTCTGATGTTTGCTGGCATTGCTGATTAAGTTTAAATACTAAATAGCCTAAGCCAGCAGTAATTTTAAATGCATGTAAGTAAAACCCACCCATATTTAGAAAAGCACTTCCTGGGGAATTAGGGAGCTGAAAATCAAACCCATAAGTTATTTTAGCTAGTGATTTCACCAAGTCCACATGAAGAGAAAGGAGACATGAAAAGGTAGGCTAGAAAAGCTAATAACAAAACAGTATATACGTTAATAAGTATGGACAGTAGTAGATACAACGATGCTTTTCAAAATTAAAAAGTCCCATGCTAATCATTTTGAAGTATTAGTGCAGTGTGGGGATTGGCATCACATAGGGAATGCCAGCACTCGCCTGGGCTGGCTCAGGCTGTTTACAGTAATGGATGTTTTATCAATGCTAAGTTTATAAAAGGATTTCTACCAGAAAAGTGAACAGCATGTTTGGAGTTCTGTGCATGTTAGCACCAGCTAACACATTCTGCAGTAACCTTAGGAGATCTGTGCAGCAAGGGTGTGAAACACGTGGTACTTCTGGCTCCGAGTTGTCGAGTGTGACTGGTTTTGGCAGGGCTATTCTGCTGCCATTTGAGAAGTAGGTTCTTTACTGAATAATTTGTTTTTTTCATCTGCATTCAGGCTGAAGAGGAGCACTGGTGCAGAGCAGACATGACACAAGTATTGCTGGGTGTGTGCCGAGGTTGGAAGGTGGGGAAGGCACTAAACAGGATATCACCCTTTGTCTTTTTGTTTTTCTAGGACAGAACTCAGGGGTTGCAGCTTGTTTAAGGAAACTGTTCTGAGGTTAGCTGTAGGAATATGGGAAGAACTATTGGAAAACTGGTTTCCTCTACTCAGATGAACTGGCCTATAGCAATACCACAGGCACTCTGTGTTGGCACTGCTGGTAACATCCTATCCCACAGTACTGTTCGTGTTTAGATGATTTTGGTTTTTTATTATTTATGAAGAGTGGAGCTGGCACACAGCAGCATCTCTAGTGTGTGTTCTGGCCCTTGGGATTGTGTTTGGTATCTTTGCTGTGACTTTACCCTTTTAAGCTTTGCCTGTATGCTTGTGATGGCAGGAGCAAGGGAAGTCTATTCTTAGTTACACCCTAAGGTGGAATTCCATTATTACTCCATGGTTAGTGTTACACTCATTGTAAAACTGATGGGATATTGCTTTCTGTTTCAACCTTATTAAAACGTTCCTTGTGTGCTCAGGCTTCTAAATGGGAGGGAAGGAGTGGAAATAAGTCTTCCAAATCATGGATTTGTTGGATAAGGATTTTTTAAACACTATGGATTACTCAAAGGATTTGTTACAATAAGGATTTCACATTTTAAGAATTTGAAGATGTGATTTTAATAAAAGATAGTCTTCTAAAAAAAGATCCCCACACCCAAAACCAAATACCTAAAAATCCTAGTTTATAACTCCCAACAATGTTTCATTCATGTGTCCTACTGCAAATTAAGTGACTCTTTTTAGTGCACCTGAGTTATTAATAAATGACTATTTCAACATTTAGCTTTTAAAAAAAGGGCACATTTTTCCGTGCAGTTTTAGAGCTTTATATGCACTGCAAAGAGAGTTTTTTAGCCGAGATGTTTCTAAAGTATATTTGCTTTGCAGAAGTGTAAGCAGCAGTTGGAACTTCTGTTTTCTGGTTCTAATTGACTACCCCTGAAAACAAATATATGGGCTTCCTTTCCTGCAGGCACTCAAGGGTTTTGGTGTGGGTTCTTAAAGAAAATGGTGAAAAGGGGGAAAACTGTTTATCATCAGAGTTTCTTTTTCTAAGGATACATGTGAAGCAATAACATTTCCCTTTCCCTAAATTTGGAGCAGTAATTTTGGTAAGAGGAAAAGAGATTAATGATACTGTGCAAAATAGAAATGATCCCATTAAAATTTTATTCCTTCTACAAAGAAAAGAAATAAATTTTCAGGAATTCTGGTAGAAGTGGAGTTTCAGTAGCTCCTTTCAGGAAACATTCTGTGTGCTTTCAATTACAAATGAAATTGTCCCACGTGCATTTCGAGCTCCATATACAAATCGTGTTTTCGCTTGAAACCTTTTGTTTGTGGTCTCTTGCCAGAGGACATGCTTCCAGTATGACACCATGCGTGGTTGCTTAAGGTGTTTTTGACATACAAGTCAAAGAAAAGCTGGGTTTCTTACTGCTCAGATTATTTTTCCTCATAGTCTGTCTTTAGGCACGGTAATAAAACTTCATGAGCCCCCCTTACCTGCAGGAGTTCAGGAGTAAAAGGAAGTCTGATCATTGCAAAGGAGTACTTTAGCTTGTGATTCAATATCATGGTTTTCAAATGGTGTAGAAACTCCTCCTTTCTCCCTCCTACTCTTCTTTACATCCCCAAGTTGAGGATGTAAAGTATTTATTAGATTAAATACAGGGGTGCTGTTGGACTCATTGTTCAAGGGTAGTGCTGAGGCCATCGAGATTATTGCTGGACCTGTCCGTGGTGATGGACTCTTGACCTCGGTTTGATAGTTTGGTACTGGTGTCTGATTCATGCAATTTCTTTCATATTCATTGAAACTCATATCTGTTTATTTAAAATGATAAATGCAGAGAGAATTAGGCATGCATCTGAGTATTTTGGTTAACTGTGAGAGCTTAACAAATTTAAATACACCTAATTTACAAGGAAAGTCTCTGCAGAACTTTTGTAGCTTTCAGCTCTTCATATTTCCTGTAATTTTTCATGTCATGTCCTTATTTTCATTTCTGCAGGGATGATGACACAATTTGTTGGGATTTGACAAAGTTTCTGTAACAGGTTCTTGCAGAGTTCAAATACCTGTAATGGTGAATTTTTAAAAGATAGTCCACGGTAACATAATTTTTAGAATCCTTTCCAGTAACAGGGCTCCTTACTCCTGCACACTGGAGACAGACATGGGAATTTTGTCTTGTCAGTTTATGGTTTTCAGAAAGATAAAGAGCTTGATCAGGATTTCTTACATCTACTTTCATTTAAATTACTATGAGACTGTTTTGGCTGAGGGTAGATGTGAATAGTTAGAAAACAGAAAAGAGCAGATAAATCTGTATGTTAAGAATAAATTTATTCCTGTATGTTACATTTTTCTCCTATTTGGGTTAAATTGAATTTGATCAGTGTTTCTACTGGTATTTTTGGCTGAAGGAACACTACCGTTTAGACACTTTAGGTAAGTGCTGTGCTTTCACTTAAATGATTGATCGAAATTTTAAAATACTGCTGATCTAAATTGTAAAGTTCAGACAAGCTGAGCCTGTAGAAGAACTACCAAGGCTTTCTTTTCCAGGAGAATGGAACCAATGTGCTTTGAGGTGTTGGAGAGAACTCGCAGCTCCTACACCATTGCCTGCTGTGATTTACAGATTTGTACATTTTGTCTGTGAAGGCAAAAATCTGGATTTACTGACACAATGGTTTCTCATGCCAGTTTTTATGCTGCTTTCTTTAATAATTTTTCTTTATTTTTACAGTGGTTATTTGGTTCTGATGGTTTTATTCCTTTTACGCCATTATTTTTCAGAAATCTTGAATTTCATGTTAATTTTTAAACATCTTCTGGTTTATGATTCCATTTTCCTTCTCTTCTTTAATCAGCAGAAGCATACTAATTGAATTGCAGACACTGACAGTTTCACACCATCTCTAAATTGCCTGTTTTTCTGAACATTTCCTTTCTAGCACTTTGTGTCATTACTTTAGGCAGTTTTGGGTAAATAAAAGTAAAATCTTGAACAATGTTGACAGTGTTGGTATCATCAAATGAGAATGACACAGTCACTGAAGGAGAGGAGCCTTAATAAAACACTTCAGAAACAGAGTAAAGAAGGATCAGTTTCAGCACCCCGACTTCCCCGCAGCCAAGGGATGAAGTGCCTTTTGTTAAAGCTGGGATAAAACCACAGTTTTATTTGGGTAATTAGTACTGGGTTCAGATTATGCTACGTGGTGGGGATTTTCAGCACCAGTGAATTATGACAAAATCTTGCAATATCTTCTCATCAATTTCTGAACAAAAGGGTAGAATTCATCTTCCACTGGTAATTTAGGATTATAAATATAATGTGTCTCCTCTTTGGATGTTTTTTGGTGTTTAAATTGTTGGTAAAATTGTGTGCTAAAATTACCTCTGAGGCCAATACAAGATGCTAACCTAATATTGTGGAAGGATTGGGTTGAGACTCATTTTAGTTTAAAGCAAAGATTATTAAAGCAAATTTAATGTGAAGATCTGACTACCTGTCAATTTTGTGTGGGTGCATTAACCACCTTGACAATTAAGCATCACCAGGAAATGTCAGGTGTGGGCATTTGGTTACCCAGAATTAGAATTAATTTGCATGTGCATACTGGTTACTCAGAATTACTACTAATTGTAGATGTCAGAGGGATATAAAGAAAATCTAATTTTATAAATGATTGCTTCTCTGAGAGATTTTTCCTATAGGCTTTGATCATTGCAGGGATGATGACACAAGTACTTTGTTGTGGATATAAGTATCAAGAGTTCCATTAAATAGAGTTCAGGTTAAAAGAAATTATCCCTGATCAGTTTTTGATTCTTCCCCCCATATTTTCTTATTTGTCTCCCTGGGCTTCTTATTGAAAGAAATTGAAAACAAGAAAAATGCATCTTCCCAGAAATTATGTCATGGATCAAAATCTGGTTTCCTCAGGCTATGAGAACATTCTCAAATCTCCAGAACATCTCTTGCTTAGCTGTTCAGGCAAATTTGAGAGCCTCCAGATGACCTCAGATAGTAAAACACTCAGTGTAAGGTATTGTGCACATAAAGTGTATCCTTAACTTAGTACCCCAAAAGCGTATCCCTGAATCAGGTACCCCAAATGAAAAAGCACATACGCAGAACAACATAAATTCAGGAACTGAGCCTTGGGGGAGTCTCCAAACATTGGAATCTGATTGGAAGAAATCCCACACAAAATAATAAAGTGGGAGTCATTTTCTGATCTTCTCCAGAATCCTAAAGTCTGCTTCATTTTACCATCAGGGATAGAGCAGCAAAGCTTTTAAGTCAGCCAGCATCAGATTGATCCATAAAGCAAACAGGAAGAGCAGGCTGAGGCAAGGCCTCATGCTCTGAAGGACATCTCGGAATACGCGTCTCTGGCAGTCCATTCATCTTTGGCTAAGGGGCTGGAAACTCTGGTTTGTCTCCCTGGGCAATGTGTGGAATCCTGTTTATATTCCAGCTCAGTTTATATGGCCTTGGGGAGCGAAGTCTGGTCCTAGAATTAGCTGTAATTTTTGCTGATCTGATAGCGGTATGACTGGCCAACTATTCTTTTGTATAACTGTATGACAAATTCATTACATACTCTTATTTTTTGAAACATTTGTACAGTGAAGGTGCTTGTTTCATCTCAGACAAACAGCTGGTGGTGATTGAGAGATTCCTTGCATAGGTGATTTGCGAAGACTTCTTTCTTTTTGTAATATGGAGAGTTGTATTTAAATTAAAAAAAAAAACAAGGAAAAAGGACTAATCAGAGATATTATTTCATAAATGCAGAAAGAATTTCATAAATGCCAAAGCATTTGAAAAATGCATAAAAGCAAAATGATAAGTTCACTGTTATCTGTTAGAGGTAGTTTAAATATATGTATATCTACCTGCAATGTATTTAATCTAATAAAAAACCATCCAGACTTACTTAGTATTAGGCATACTAACTTGTCTCTTTCAGTTATTTTAATATATTAGGCCACACATTTTTTAAATCTATTTTATAAAGATGTTTATTAGCCATAGACTTTCGTTTAATAACATACAGTAAATCACTCCTGCTACTTAATCTTTGAGAGCAGTGGTTTCTCACAGTCATGGATAAGCAATACGTTTGTTGCTACACAGAAGAAGAAACTGATTGATAATGTGAGATACAAAACATTATCACTTTTAAACTTGTGGGGCATAACGTAGGCAAGACCTGGGTGAATGACCTTGTCTCCTTGGCCTCGAGCACAAATGTCTTTTTCATGGCTACAGGATTAGTTCAAGAGTGTCTGTGGAGCGCTGCAGGAGAAAGAACTGGGGACGTAAAGACATCAAGGATGGCACGCCTGCCCTTTAGAGCAGGAGGTCTCCAAAGGAATAGAAATGGGACTTTGTCTGTCCTGTTTCAGGTTTTTTATTTATAACCTTCTCAGATGCTTTATGGGAAGGGAATAAGCATCACCAAATTCTCAAATGAAAATGTTTTGTCACACCTTGACTACATTTTTTCCAGGAGTAATGTGAGTTTTTTTTTGAGATACATCATACCAAGATACAACTGTGGTTTTATGAGACTGAGTGCTGCTGTCTTCATACATTTATTTTTATAAAGACCAGCATATATTGGTTTTGTTACCTTTGTCTTAACTAATGCAATCCATTTTTCTTTTGCCTGTGGATTAAGATGCATGAAAACCAGTATGAAAATGTGAAAACTGAAATGTAATTGCTACTGTAGTGTGTGCTGCGTCAGCCCACTACATAATTATTATCCTTAAAATGTCAAATTTGAATGTAATGTCTTTAAATTGCTTATTTCAGACAGCAGAGGAAAAATCCAGAAGAAACTACAGTGAAAGGTTTAACACTTACCAGTGTTCGAATTAGTGACATAATTGAATTAAGTTTCGGTGTTTAAGCAGCAACAGCAGCATTGTATTCGGAGTAAGAAATTCCTTGCTGGGTTGTCACGCTTGACATTAATTATTGATCGGGGTTTCAGAAATAGCGCATGTGCTGTCAGAGGTGCCTGTAACATGAGAGGGGCTGCGGTGATGGCACAGGGGTTACAGCCAGGGGAGCACCTGTAGCACCTGGAGTTACACAGTTCTCATCATCAGACTTTGCTGTTGCTGCAGGGAGCTCACATGAGTGGTTAAAAGCATGGGAAGATGAGCCGTCAAGCTTATTTCTATCGTGTCCCTCCACAGGAGCTGCACAGAAGAACCCAACTTCAGCCCGAGCCAGCGAAGACGAAGGCTCTGCAGACAGTCATCGAAATGAAGGTACGCTCTGGGCACGTCTCCCGTGTGTTCCCTGTGCTGCGTGGGGCTGGGAGTGGCTGGGATGGAGTTAACTTTCCCCATCGCAGCCTGGCGGGTGCCGTGTTTGCAATTTCAGCCCGGAGCAGTGTGGATAACGCGCTGATGTTTTAGCTGTTGGCCACCAGTGCTTACACAGAGCCCAAGCTTTCCCAGTTTCTCCCTCTGCTCTGTCCCTGCAGGAGTTTGGGGGGAGCACAGCGGGGACAGCTGACCCAAATTCACCCGGGGGGTGTTCCACACCTCCGTGCCGTGCTCAGCCGCAGCAGGGCGAAGGGAGGATGCTCACAGTCACGGCACTTGTCCTCCCAGATAACTCCTGTGCCTGATGAAGCCCTGCTCTCCCGAAAACACCCTGCCCATGGGCAGCAGCGCATGAATCCCATACTTTGCTTTGCTCGCATGCCCAGCTTTGCTCACAGATCACACTGGCTTCATCTCCAGCAATGGGTTTTCCCACATTTGCCCTCTGGTTCCCTCATCCCTCCCACTGAGGGGGAGTGAACGAGCAGCTGTGACACTCAGCTGCCTACCAGGCGTTGATTTATGACTTTCACTGTTTAGTCATTCAATGCTTCCTCTACCATGTCAATATATTTTGTTATGTTGCTAGGAATAATTAGTATTTATTTCTCCTGGTCTTTTTTCTAAATAAAATTGATTAAAAAAATCAAGTGTAGCATTGCTGAATAATGAGAACTGAATATTGCTTTTTAAAAAGACTAGGCCACGCGTGTATGTGTGTGTTTTAGGAAATCCAAAGTACATGGAATAAACTGACAAACAGAAGTCCAAGGCAAACTGTCCAAGGCTAATGTAAAATGTTTTCTTTCTCAAACTTTAAAAGGAACTATTCTGTTGGTTGTTATTAGGCCATAATTTAACAGCCAACCTAAGGAAAATATTATTTGCATCAACAGATATGACAAAATGTGATGAAACAGCTCTCTTAGTCCTGACTAAAGTTTACTCTTTTTGATATATAATATTACTAAAGGGTTGTGGCTTTCCCCTCCACATAACAAAGAATGAAAATAGTAGTTTAAAAAGTGAAAACTGATATTTTTGCATCATTCTATGAGTCTGGAATGTTCATCTTTAAGAAAAATACCATGAGACTTGAGATAATTTGTGAGTTGGCAATGCTGCCTGAAATTCATTAATGATGGTCTTTCATTTCAGTCTTAAAAGGAAGTGCAAATTAAGGGCCTCATTTTGCCAGCGACTTCTGTTATGAGCAAATGAGTTCAGCATGTCTGAACATTGTGGTAAATACACAGTTAAAACAACAGCAGGACTTTATAAATACAGTATCTGTCTTTTAATAGATAATTAGTTCAGATTATATGAGTAACAAAGAAGGTGCATTGATTACAGAATTCCATTTTTGAATGGATATTTCCTTTGGACATTAGTTCACAAGTCTTTGCATGAAATCTAAAATATATGTTTTTGCAGTAACTCATTACCCTAAGTGAATGGAAAGGTACTGGCTGAGAAATTTGGGTTTTCTATTAATATTCAGAATTATAAATTTAAAAGTTTTGGGATATGAAACCAATGTATTAGAATAATTTGTAATCTTTCATGTGGATTATTAAGAATGTAATGGACATGTTGAAGTTGACTTTCAGTTCCTCTTCCTGTACCAAAACTCTTTGAAGAGAACAGGGATGGGGGGTGACATGAGTGACACTTGTGAGGACTGTAGTTGCCCCTGACAGTGTCTGTCCCTGAGGACAGTGAAGTGTTTTCTGTTTGGTCCCAGCAGAGGTGGGCGTGATGCAATGTTCCACTTTTGAAAAATCGGATTTTTTTTTAGCAAGGGCTTTCATTTGTCACGAGTGAGGCTGCAGCCGTGTTGCTGCAGTACTGATGCTGAGCTGCTCTTTGCCTCCGAGGCACCCAGTCCTTTCTGTCCCTGTGAACACACGCCCCTCTGGGGCTTCCCTGTCTAAAATAGGGCTAATACTGAAAAGAAAAAGGGACAAATGTCAAATGTTGAAATCCACATGATTAAACAGCAGTTTTAATTACAAGTTCCAGATTTGGAATGTTTTAAGTAAATTTAAATTGTCTTAATCCAGACAGGATTTGTTTTGAAAAAAATGTGGAACATTTGTTTTGAATGATCCAGCATTGAAGGAGTTGTTTCCCTACAGTGTTGAGGGTGGAAGGAGGGACAGGATTAGCTGTAATATGGCAATCGCAGCCCATCCACTCCCCCACGCAGAGACTCCACGCGGTTTGCATTTCTCTTCACCACACCCAGCCCCTCACCCCTTTACCTTTTGTCTGAGTCCCTTCCATGGCTCCCCCAGGCTCTGCCAGGAGCAACTTCCCCTCCTTTGTAAATCCTTCTATTCTTTCTGTGGTTTTCTTCTGTCCCTTGCCTCTGCCGAATCCTTTCTGTCCCTTTTCCTGCTCTGGATTCCCTTTCATCCAATCGAGCATACCCAGTTCTACCTGACCTGTCTTGTGTTTGTTTGTCCTGGACATCTTCTGCACTACCTGTCCTGTCCTGTCATGTTCTTCATTTCTCTCTGAAACTTTGCAAGTAGTTGCTTTTTATTACAGCAGTTCCTTTTTCTGCATTAGCTGCTGTCTTGTTGACCAGTGTCCATCTCCCGTGTATTCATGCAAAATAAAAAAAGGGCAAACAAAAAAGATGGAAAATTCACATCCTATGGCTTGACTCCTGTTTTTCTTGCTTTATTTATTCCTTTCCAGATATCTATTGTCTGTTCAGATGCATTGCACAGGCCTGGCTTTCCTAACTTTCTGGTTTTGCTTCATAGACACATTTGCTTCCAGATGTCCCATGCCTTTGCTCTATTGTTTCTCACTACATTCTTTACTCAGTTCTCTTTTCTGCAGCTGCCCTTTTTCTCCAGAAGCCCTTTTTTCTTCTGGAAGGCAGAGTCACAAAGCTCTTCCCTCTCCCACATGGTCCTACAGTTCCCTCAAGCCAGTCTAGCTTTGATGCAGTGGTTGCTTTTGACTTTGTGACTGTGGATATATGTAATTAAACTGCATTCTTTTCCCCTCATGCCTAAATCTTAGTCTGTTGAAGTACAAAATAAAACTGATAGATGGAAATCCTTTCCTTTAGTTGCAATTGCACCCATACATTGCTTCCTTGCATATTATATGCTGGCAAATGCCAGATGACTGATATATTTGAATGTATTTTGAATATCAGAGATACTAAAAGTTGATTAACACCTATTAATATGATAAAAAAGATTAGAACGAACCACACTTTTCACTTCATTTCATGGTAAGTACTTCTGAGCACTTGATTAGGGTAAAAACTTGCTCTTGTCTTGCGAGGCCGCACCTGGAATGCTGCCCTCTGTTCTGGGCTCCACAGGACAAACAAGACACGGACCTGTTGGAGTGAGTCCAGAGCAGAGCCACCAAAGTGACCAGAGGGCTGGAGCAGCTCCTGTGCAGAGCCACCAAAGTGACCAGAGGGCAGGAGCAGCTCCTGTGCAGAGCCACCAAAGTGACCAGAGGGCAGGAACAGCTCCTGTGCAGAGCCACCAAAGTGACCAGAGGGCTGGAGCAGCTCCTGTGCAGAGCCACCAAAGTGACCAGAGGGCTGGAGCAGCTCCTGTGCAGAGCCACCAAAGTGACCAGAGGGCTGGAGCAGCTCCTGTGCAGACAGGCTGGGAGGGTTGGGCTGCTCAGCCCAGAGAGGAGAAGGCTCCTCAGTGACCTCGTGGTCTTTCCATACTTAAAGGGGGCACGTAAGAAAGATGGGCACAGAGCTTTCAATAGGGCCTGTTGGGATAGGATGAGGAACAACAGTTTTAAACTGAAGTAGCATAAATTTAGATTGGACATACGGAAAAAAAGTATTTTATGATGAGTGTGGTGAGGCCCTGGCACAGGCTGCTCAGAGAAGCTGTGGCTGCCCCATCCCTGGAAGTGTTCCAGGCCGGGTTGGATGGGGCTTGGAGCAACCTGGGATAGTGGAAGGTGTCCCTGTCTGTGGCAGGGGGTTGGATTGAATGACCTTTAAATGCTGCTTCCAACCCAACCAGTATGTGTTGCTATGGTCTAATTCTATCATCAATAAAACAGTGATGCTACTTGAGAGGGAAAATCAGAAATTTCCTGCGATATGGCCTAGAACTCATCTTTAGGATAGGATATTGAAAAGTATGTGGAGTTTAGCAACTATAAAGTCTTCATAAATGCAAGCTGTGAAGCAAACGAAAATATTTGTGGTTTACCTTACTTGCAGAAAGAGCCATCTTTGTGTATTGATCCAGCTGTGATATTTCAGGTATGGGTTTGGTTCTAGAGAAGTGTGTGTGTGTTTGCAGTGAACAGACTCTGTTGTTCAGATTGCATGAACTTTCACCTCCCTTATCTTTAGAGATAAACCTGAATATTCTTTGCATTTAATTGACAAGGTAAAAACTCCTACAGTAAGAGTAGTTGTGTACATAAGTGCATTTAAATTCAGGCTTTAGTAAAAGTGAAGTTTCAAATATTCCCTTCTGATTGCTTGTTGAATGCCCTACAAGCAAGATTTTTCGCAGACATAATTTAAATTTATCCAGTATCTCAAATGATGAACAGTAGCACTTCCTTACTTTTCCTTTCAGAGTAAGACAGCCTGGAATGCTGTGTTATTTAGGGTTGAACTTGAGGATCCTTGTGGGTCCCTTCCAGTTCAGAATATTCCATGGTTCTGTGGTTATTTACGAATGTTTGCCCTTTTCCTGCCCCTCAGTTTTCAGGAAATGTAGTATAGGACCCTTGTAAAGACTGATACGATTCATGAAACATCATTGAGGAAACTCACTTGGAGAGTCAGTATTTTCCATTGTGAAATATTGTTTTCTTCAGCACCAGGACACATACTAATTTTTTTCATGTTCCAAAAGAGCTGAGTTTCTGTTACGTCCAGCCAGCGGAAACCTAATAGCCCTAACCTCTCACAGAATATCTGCAGCACTGTTCTAATAAAGGAGATAAGGAAGAAGTATTGGTTACTGCTGGGAGAAGGGGATAGATTAGGGTGAGTGCCCTGATCTCTATCTCAAATCCTGCTGTATAATCTTATGTCTTTTAACAGATTTAGAGGGTCTGACTGAAAAAATCTGAACAAATGCTGCATTGTTGTAGAACTCAGAAGATGTTTGCTAGTACCATTTAATACTAAGCTGCTTAATATTATTGCAAAGGAATCTTCGTTGTGATTCAACACAGAGCCTTGCAGTTTTCTAGAATGTTGCTGATGGGGATAAATCTCAGAGGTTTGAAGGAAATATTGCATCTGTTCCCATTTCAGTTTCTGAAAGCTTGCCAGGCCCTGTGCCCCAACAAGACTGGTTGAACGTTTTCCAATTGAAATTTTTTGTGGGAAAATGCTGATTCAGCTGAATCAGAAGATTTGATGGGAATGTGCCTCTTCTGTCAAAACTTTTGGCAAATGCAAAGCTCCCTGACTCTCTGTCCATGCTGTACGAGCCCAGCTCCCTTGGGGTAGTACCCACAGGAGCTCTGGGCTCTCTGGGCTTTGACCTACGAGGTTCCTCACTTCCCAGCTGCTGTCCAGGCAGGAAACCTGTGAGGCTTCCTGGGCAAGCCCGCGTGCAGCAGGGAGCAGTACCTTCCACCTTCACAGAATTTGTGAAATTTCTGGCTTCTGTTTCAATAAAAAGTTAATATCCAACTTCGTGATAATTTTTCAAGAGATAGGAAAATAGCTTTTACACATCTCTAATCACAGGATGCAGAGGTTGATTAAAAATACCTTTTTCCCAGAGATTTAAATCTTATGATGAAGTAGAAGTACAGAAAATGCTTCCACCAGTTATGGTAGATATTCCTCATAAAGCTTAAGTGTTATTCTGTGATGTATAAACCTTCTAAAGAGTGTAGCAGGCTGTGCTATAAATTGTTTCTGCCATATTATATTTGCAAACACGTAAAATACAAAGGCAGTACAAAAAGGCAGACTCTTACAGACTTAGCTGGAAAGATTTGATGAAGACTGTTCCCAGATGTCATGTCATAACAGGTCATGTAAGTATTAATATATTTCATTGCAAAATCATTCCAAAGTGTAGTGAAGCTTAGGTTTTGCTTTTATCTTCAAAAATAGGAGGAAAATATTTCTGAAATGAAGTCTAATGGAACAAGCTGAATTGATTCTAGTATCTGTAGAGCTACAATCATTTTTGTGTTTTTAAGTCTTGAGAGCTTTCAATACTTTTGTCTTTTCTTGCAGTATTTTTCCTTTTGTGCAACTTCTCCAAATGATAAGATTTAGTGAGAATTCTTCCCTTTTTTCATTCCATCCAGTATTTTACTTCTACATTTTAAAATTAAAATTAATTTTACAATTAATTGTTGGTGGAATAAGAAAATAATAGAAGAAAATGTCTCTCAGATTGAGATTTATTGTTGACTATAAAGATAAAAGCAAAAATGTTAGAGGAATGACAGTGGGCCATCTAAATGACATTGCTTTCATTATATGTGGATTTACAACAGTGGTTCTCAAAAGTAATCCAAGATTCTTTTTCCCTTCAGTACCAAAAATTCAAATGCTTTTTGGAACTTCATCCAGACTCTCCTGTGTCTGAAGGTGCTAAATTTGCCTAGCTTTGTTATGAAAGAAGTTATTACAGCAGTTGTGGTTTTTGCTTGTTTTAGACAGCAAGAAAGCAACAGAAACAAAGCTGCAGTGATTGAAGCTTAGCTTGTCCTGGTTAAAGGAGCAATTCCATTTGTATTTTTTTCCCAAATTAGCTTTCTAACTAAATAACCTGGTCTTAGTGAATCAGGTTGGTTTGTTTTGTGTGGTGTGTGTGTGTTTTTTATTTGTATTTTTTTTGTTTTGTTTTGTTTTTGTTTGTTTTTGGTTTTGAGTGTTTTTTTGGTGGTGGTTTTTTTTTTTTTGATATTGATCTGAGTGGAACAAGACCTTCTTCCAATCTCTAATATTTTACAGGTGCTTAATCAGTTAATCCTTTGTGTTGTTAAACAGATTTCCTAATGAGTAATTTTGCAATGTTCTTTCAAACAGAAAATTGGGACAAGTTTGTGTAATTGCTGTTTCTAATCTTTCTGACTCTCACAGAAGAGACGTAGCCAATTTCCAAAGGACTGGAAACACCCAAAACCTTCCCTGTGTCCCTGTGGGTGCTGGCACGCATGGCAGCCGTTGGCTGGGCTGTAGGAATTTCTAGTGGTTGTGGTTTTGTTTATCTCGGGACTCACAACAAAAAGTGCCAAATCCCCTCTGAGTGCTGGGGCTGGATCAGTTCAGGAAGAATGGATGAGGACACAACGTCTGTCCCTCTGGAGAGCAGGCAGGGAAGCAGGGACCCCGAGCCTCGTGCTGAGCCATGGGAGGTGCCCGTTGTTCCCAGAGATGTGGACTGGCCTTGCTGGGCTAAACTTTGTGTTTCAGGGCTTGGAAGAATTGCCAGGCCCGGGTGGTTGCTAAGGATAACAAGGTTTGTTATCAAACCTATGTGGAAAAATAGGGTATCTGCCATTCTCCCTTCACCCTATGCAGGAGTTAAATGGAATTTTGACCAGAATGTATTCTCTACAGACTATGCAACCATGGTGAAAGAGGTCTGCTCTGAATTCTGCATTTCTTTGAGCTAAAACCAATAGAATTATTCCTGGTTTATGTGCATTCTGTATTTGTACCATCTATTTTTGCTGTCTCATTATTCGATATTCACACAAGTACAGATATGCTTCTGTTACCCTTTAATATATGTCTCATATAATTTTCAATATGCTCTTTTTTGTAACTTAGGATACAAAAATAGCTTCACTTGAGCGCAATATAAGAGATCTTGAAGATGAAATACAGATGCTAAAGACAAATGGAGTTCTGAATACAGAGGACCGAGAAGAAGAAATCAAACAAATAGAAGTTTACAAGAGTCACTCAAAGTTCATGAAAAATAAGGTAAGATCTATTTATAAAAGAGATTAAGACTGTTTAAATAATGGAAAGAAAAGTTTAACTTGACCGTTTCCAATGCAAGCAGCTGCATGTCTCCTTTTGGTAAATCTCTACTATTTAATAATCACTCTACACGAAGGGGTGAAGCATTTTGGATAAATGAAAATGATTTTGGTTTTGGCTTTTGATGTAGTTTTGCAGTAAGGACTTCTGTTTCATGGATGCTACCAAATTGTATTCTGCTCATATTTCAAGACTAACAATTTAATGGCTTTGTTTCTGCAGAGTTCCTTTAATTTCAAATTACTGTACATCAGTTATTAGGAGTTGACCACAGGCAGGCAGTAAACACGTAGTGATGGGACACATTTCCTGGTATCACTCACAAAACAACGTTGCTTGTTCATTGTTTGGGAGGTTTTGCTACAGAAGGAATGGAAGTGTTAGTGCCCATGTGGAAAAATCCAGATTTATTAAGAAAAAATAATAATCAAAGAACATATTTATTCTGTTGGAAAAAAGTAGCTCTTAAGATACTGAAAAATAACTAAAGCTCCTAAGCAGCATTATCATCAGGAAAATGATTTTCCCTGCTTAAACATCACTAATTTCAAAGCAAATCAGTTTTAGTGATTTAAAGCAAAACTCCCAATGCACGTCAGCAAACCCATTGATATAAAAATAAAGTATGAAGCCTAGAACTTTAACAAGCTCCTGATGTTTTCAAGAGGAAAAGCTCCAGTATATTTCTGTAGCCTGGAAAGCAGATGAATGAGACCAGTATTAAATATGCCTTGTTTGTCACAGCCTTCTGATCTTTGATAAATGCCACATTCTGATGAAGCTTTGTCTGTTTTCTTTCACTAGTCCTTTTTTTCCACTTAAAATTTAAGATTTGCAGCAGAAGATATTATTTTTATCACTCATCTGAGAACCTTTCAAGATGGAAAAGTATTTATGGAGCTGTCAGCAGACAGCTTTTACTATACCTGATCTGTTGAACCTGAGATTGTTGATAAATTCTGATAAACAGGATTGATGGCAAAGAACAGTACAAAACTCTTCTGAGATGCCTGAAGCTCTTAATACTTTTCATTTCTTCTAGAAGCATAACTTATTTTCAATCTGTTCTTGATTTAAAGAAATGGGAAGGTGTTAAATGAAGGCAAATACTGAGCATCATTTATTGTACATGACTGGCACAGAATGTTTGGAAATGTTTCTTTCCTCAATTACTTCTTAGTAATATTCCCTCCTTCCAAATAGGTAGGCTTTAATTGTGACTTGCAGTTAAATAAAAGTTGTAACAATGAGAAAGAAAACTTGCTCAGATTTCTTTTTCTTGCCCGCTTGATAAGGCCTCTCCTTGCTCAGTTTTTGAAGGGAGAAAACTCGGCATCACTTACATAATACAGAAATTGTCAAAACAGGTCTCAGAGTTTATATGACCAAGAGATCTGCACCTTCAAATATCTTAATTGAGAATGTGAAGAAAACACATAGGGTGATAAGTACTTTTAATAGTTTCTGCTTTGGAAGACTTCCTTCCCTTGCTGGGGTTCATCCTTTGGCTATCAGCCACAGCTTTAAAGGAACACTGATGCATTTTTTCAGGCAGGAGTTTGCACTCTGAATTTAAGTAGTTCTTTGAGTATTAGAATTCTCACGCTGTCCACTGGAATGGGTGTGAAAATCTAGTGGTACGTTAGTACAATTTCAGCAAATTACCAGTAAGATGAGTTTTAAGAATTGATAAAGCAGTAACAAGGTGCTCTCTAATTAATGTCTGCATGTAAGAACTTCCCATTCTGAATGAAGGAAGCATGCAAGTTCTAGGAGATCCTGTAGGGAAAAAAAAAA